>NDGM011062782.1:0-19658 GCA_002564305.1 Octomys mimax
AAAAAAAAAACAGTGATGGTTGATTTGAACCCAACTTATTTTGGTCCTTTGTATTTTAACTTAATAGGGCTTTAGAGACATCCCACCCCCAGTTTTTCTTTAAATGTGAACAGAAGGGCTGGCAAGATAGCTCAGAAGACTAAGCACCTGCTTAGCAAGTGCAGAGATCAGGGTTTGATCCCCGGAACCACATGTTGTACTAGGACTGGTCCCACTCCTGAGCGCACTGAGCTGGTAAGAGACCAGGTGTGGTGGTGCACACCTGTAATCCCAGTGCTGAGGAGGCTAAAAACAGGGGATCACTGTGAGCCTGAGCTGTGTAGCTAGACCTTGTACCAAATACATTTTTAAAAAGTAAACAGGAGAGAGGAAAAAATATCACCACCGCATAACATGTTGTAAGGGTGACAAAAAAGTTGACAGTTTTTCTGTGAGCATATTTTGATTTTTGTTTTTGAGCCAGAATCTTGCTATGTAGTTCAGACTGACCTTGAACTTACTGTGCAGCCCAAACTAGCCTCTATCATGCGGGGATCACCTGCCTCAGCCTCCTCCTGAGCACTGGAACTACAGGTATGTGCCACCATCCTGGCTTCTATACACAATTTTTGAGAAAAATGCAAAAACAGGATGCCTTGGGTTTCTCAACAATGTGTTTTGGAAGTTACTAATCAAAAGGGGAGAAACAGGACATTTTTTAAAAGTTAATTAGAATATCTTCAACTCTCTCAGGTAAGCCTCCTATAATTTTGTTTGTTTGTTTAATGTATATGTTACAGGTTCTCACTACCCAGCTCAGATTTGCTTATGTTTTAACCTCCCGAGCGCTGGGATTATGGTTGTGTGCCACCACGCCTGGTCTCATCTGGAAGCTCAGCACACCCCAGGGGCAAGAACCGTGTAGCATGTGATGCTAGGGATTGAATCCCAGTCCCCGTGCTTGCCTAAGGAGGCGTTTAGTCCACTGAGCTATCTCAGTGGCCCTAAGCCTCCTACAATTTGGTTTACTTTGAGGCTCAAGAAGTATAAAACAAAATTTTTTTTCTGTTTTTTTTCAGCATGTCCAAAACTGTGCCTTATAAATGGCTAATCTGAAATCGTAGGGGTAGGAATTGTTCTAATCCATGATCTTATGATAAATGAAGGAAAAGGAAGGCCAGGAAGCTGTTGTTAGGGGAATTCTGAAACAAGTCCAGAAAAGGATGAATTCTCAGTAGTACCCTGTAGTTTTACCCAGTATAGTACCTTTGATAAGCAACAGAGTGGGGACAGAAATAGAGGACAGGACCTGCTTCGTACATAGGTTTCTTTGTGTCCCTGCACATGCACATCAGGAATTTGTCTGAGACATTAGTAGTCTGGCACAGAGACAACCATGAGGGTCATAGAGTCGGCTAGCAATCTGCTGATAGTCTTATATATAAATCCAATTGGAAGGCATTTTCCCACACAATCACTCTTTCTATTTCATAAGGTTGCTGAGAGGAATTAGTTAATATCTTTGATAAATATTTGACTTGGATGAACATTAATTCTAAAATGTGGTCCTTATCATATGCACCATAGTCTAAAATACCAGGTGATCAAGTAAAGAACATATCTAAGATGGGGGTGAAATTTTTAGTTGTGTGTATTTCCTAGATTTTTGCTTTAAAGAGTTATTTCAGGGCCAGGGAGATAGCTCAGTAGAATAAGTGCCTGCCTGGCAAGCGCAGGGTCCTGAGTTCAATCCCGGTACCGCAAAAAAAAAAAAAAAAAAAAAAGACAAAACAAAAAGTTTTGGGCCAGCTAAATAGCTCAGTGGACTAAAGCACCTGCAGGGGTCAGGGGTTCAATCCACCCCTGGGGCGTGCTGAGACTTCGAGTGAGACTGGGCATGGAGGCGTGTGCCCATAATCCCAGTTCTTGGGAGGCTGTAAACAGGTGAATCACTATGAGGCCAATCTAGTAGTAACACCCTGAACAACCTGTGGACACTTCCCTAAAATTAAAAAGAAAAGAGTTATGTCATGGCATTCCTCAGGAAACATTTTATATGTGCCTTTGGTGGAGATCTTTTGAATCCTAGTATGAGAAATGCAAAGAATTTGTTGCAGCATGCCTAAGAACAGCGTTAATTTTTTTCTTCTAACTCCACTTTTAGCAACAAATAAAGCCAGTTAAATTACCAACCTTTCAGAAGATAGCAGTGGGTCAAAAACTATTATGATTTCTGAAATACTATTAGATTGCCATTTCATTAAGGCATTATTCCCTATAAAATGTGAATATCACCGGGAGAGTTTGAACACTCAGCTATTGATAAAAAAGCATCTTAATACAGATGAAATCATCCTACTCTAATGTGATGGTTGGGACAGGAAAATAAAGAAATTTAAAAAATTCATTTGCTTAGGAGGGAGGGGTAGGTCAGAGAGAAGGATCAACAGATAGGTAGATCCTAATCAGCAGGGGACCTGGAGGGCCCAAAGGAGAGTACAACTGGGAAGAAGGAGAAAAAGAAGAGATGAAGCCAGAAGAATCTGTTTCTCCCAATTTGTCTGAAACTAGCCCTTCTTATTAAGAAAGAAATGAAGCTGTTTTTCCCCAAAAGTCCTGAAAAACAGGGAATAAGAACCCCAATGTTTGGACACTTGACTACTTCACAAATAGAGTCTATACTGTATACACTTCATTTAACCTTCTGGACCTGCAGAATTTAAGCATAACACAATATATCTGAAGAAAATTTTTAAAAAGTTAGAAAAGTCATCTACAACACATTTACTAACCAAACACACCCACATATAATTCCTATGTAATGGGATAAATGGTACTAAAATATATGGTTCCTGCCTTTAAGAAATTTATAATCTAATGTTGGAAATTTGTATAGTGTATATGTACAAAATCTAGGGCAGTATATAATTCAATAGTGTATTTTATCTGTTGTCCGCTGCCAACAATAGATATAATAAATGCCTAGAAATAAAGAGATTTATATAGCCTGAAACTTTCAGAGGAGGTTTATGGAGAAAGTAAGATGGTTACCTTCAAAATCAGGTAGACTCTTGCTAATCAGTGATAATCAATTATGACTGGCAATTTAGAGCAAAAGGGATTTCTTGTTGGGAAATAGTGAGAACTAAGTGTAGCTCTATAGAAAGTAGCCAAAACACAGGAAGTGTGGAAAGCTAGGCAGAGGGTTTGGGACATAACTGAGGAGAGGGATAATTGTGATAAACTTTCAATACAAAAATGTGGGTTACCAAGCAAGAAAGAGATGAGATAATAACAGTATTTTGTGCGATTAGCCTAGCATTGTTTTGCAGGATGAGCTATCCATAGACACCGTAACACCTTTTATAAAGGAGCTCAAAATACACTCCACAGATGATAGTTAATTCATCAAAATAACCTCTCATTGAGTCAGAGGAAATGCAGCATTTATTATTTCCAATTTTGTAGATAATTTGCTCAAGGTCACTAAATAAATGAAAGGGAAACTAGAAAATATGGCATCACAATGTTCAGTGGTTCCTCGGATCAGCTAAATTATATTCTCTCATTTTCTATGACTCAAGCAGAAGAGGTACATGATGCACCTTTGGTCTGAAGGGCCGGCCTCATTATTGTTGCAAACACAAATCCTACTATACCAATTCCCGCTTATGCTTCCCTACAGCCCCCAGGCCCTAGTTTCAAACCACCCACCTCTCCATGCTAGTACTTGGCTTGAATTACTTTGTTTCATCTGGCTTTAGGCCATTATTATTAGCATATTCAACACATCTGCATCAACCAAACAACAACAGGGGCAGTGCTTTGAGTCCAGCAATTCAAGGCTATGCTTTCCACCTGAAACTGCAAATCGCAGTTGTCCCTTAGGAAGGTGTGAGGGAGTTGAGAAGTCCATATTGGAGCATTCTGGTACCAAAAAAAGAGTTCCTTCTCCACTTGAGGTTTCTCAGTGACAGTTAAGTATTCTCCCCAGTTAGCTCCCTCTTTATCTTGACACATTTTCACATCCTTCCATGCATCTTAAAGCCATATTTCCAAGGGCCGGGGAGATGGCTCAGCAGAATAAGTGCTTGCCTGGCAAGCACAAGGGCCTGAGTTTAATCCCTGGTTCCGCAACAACAACAACAAGCCACATTTCATGTATGTATGTATGTATGTATGTATGTATTTAAAGACAGGGTCTGGTTATGTAGTTCAAGCTGGCCTTGAACTCACTATATAGCTTAATCTGGACTGCAATTTACTGTCTCAGCTTCCCTAGTGCTCAAATTGCAGGCATGCTCCGCATACCTTCCTCTTCTAAAACCTGTTTTTCCTATCTCGTGAGCACCCTCACCTCTGCATATTTTTCTGGTTTTATGACTCTCCCTTCTTGTCCTTCATTTTCAAGTAAATGCCTCACATGTATAGTAGTACATACTCAATAAATATCTGATGATTGGCTAAAGATTCTGGTCTATATCTCCGACAATTTGTTGGAGATTTTTACTGTGCCGTCCTAACATTCCCTCAAACTTCAAAAGTGTAAAACACAAATCACAATCTTCCTAGTCTTTTGGGTTTTTCTCATTACATTCCAATTTTCTGCAAATACTCTGATTCTCCCAGTTTGCCATAGGCAATACCACAAAGACTTTGATTCCTTCTTCTGTAACTAGCTAATTATTAAGTCTGGTAGTTTTGCTTTCTTCATATAACTAGGCCTATGGTAGCAAAGTATTGTCCACTGCATCACTAGCTATGCTCGTACCACTAAAATAGTTCCTGTAGGGCTGGGGAAATAGCTCAGCACCATAAGAACTTTCTTTGCAAATGCAAGACCCTAAATTTGATCCCCAGTACAAATAGCAACAACAATAATAATACAATAGCCTCTGTAGATTGAACTATCTTAAATCTCTGGTTTATGTATTCATCCAATACTAAGTTGTTGCTTCTTATATATAACTTTGTTCACTGAGTAAACTTTACTCAGAAATGTTTAAAGGATAGTTTAAACCTCAAAATCATTTCCTAGCTTTCAAAGGCCACTCTAATCTAGAATGGATCAAGCTTTTTTATCTTAACTCCTATTATTTCTCTACAGAATTCTTCATTATGGCCCAAATGAGTTTGTCTCACTCTCACACTACATATATGCTTCCAAATGATGGGTAGCCTTTCCTACATATCCACATATTCCTTGGTTCAGGGCATTTTCCTGCTTGGAAATACCCTCCCAAATACAGATGCAGACAGTACTTTGGGATCAGCGTATCTACTTGAAGCCTTCAACTCTTCTAGTCAGAAACTTCCATTATACTTACAGTACATTTGTAAAATTGACATTGTTTAATATTTCAATGCGAGCTTTAACAACCCAACAAGATTTTTAATACTTTTATGACATATCTTTCTCAGAGCTGATTTCTAGGTTTACCGAGGCCAGGTAATATATTCTACCACTTAGTTAGAAGTCTTCAATAGTCGTCATTAATTCTAAAATGTTATTTTCACTCATATCTCAAATAACAAACATTGTGAAATTGTGCCACTTTGATCATATTTAAAGATATACAAAAGCAAAGTTTAAAATTTCTTAGCAAGAACTTTAAAATTCTTTAATGAGAGGCAGCATAAATCTTAACATATATCACTTAGTACTCTTAGTATAATTACCTTTACTTTGTCATGTAAACTTTATGAAAAATATAAAAATCAATTTAAAACACTTGCCTTCACAAATACTAATACAAGTTTTAAGAGGAAATATCTTACACTTTTATGCATGCTTTATGACTGAAACAGACAAGAAAAACCAGGTTTTAAATCATTAAAGAGTAAATATTTTGGTGGAAAGAAATAAGTTTATTGGTTTATTTTTTTCACTTGTATTTTAAAGATTGTTCAAGAGTTCAGCTCCTAGAAAATTCCTTTAGTTATATACCAAAGAAGTAAACACAAATTAAGTCCAAAAATGTCATACTCTCGACATTTGGTGTAATAAGGCAAAAATGTTCATTACCACAATGTTAAGAAATATCAACAATATTAGTCTGAGTAACAAATTCATAAAGAGTTTGAATTGGACTAAATCCTAAGTTTTCTTTCTTCACTCTAAGTTTCTGTTCTATTTTAAACTAGTGGCAACAGAAATTTCTTTGTTTGAAAGTCAGGAATGTTAAGGTCTTAAGTGATAGAACAGGTAGCTCAGCTTCTACTTCACGTCTGTCCTCGGAAGGAGCAAAACATTGCAGATAAAGTAATTTTGTTTTTATTCCTGGAAAAATCTTTTTTTGGTGAGTTTCATAAGTCATAAAATAAACTGTCAAAAAATTATAGTTGCACTTTCCCCGATTGGTGTATATTCTACACTACACATTAATTTCAAGAACACATGGCTTACTCAAGTCTTCTTACTGCTTTAAAAGCCTAAAAGTTGCTCCTAATTCTGACAAAACTGCAGGAGAATTTTACTTGCTCATTATGTATTTCTACAGCTCATGTGCAATATTTTTGCAAAATATAAAAGAAATCTAGGCTCAAGAGCCACACTGCATGCCACTGAATTTATTTTTAGGATAATGTACATTTTCAGCTATGGAAAAAGTTGTGATGCACCAACTGCTTAAGAACTATATGTAGAAAGAAAGTGGAAATTTTGTCATTTGCTCCTTCTTCATGAAATTACTTTAAGATGGAGCCAATGACAGAGTCATCTTTCTCTGTTAACATTTGACATGCTTGCTCTACTCAAATTAAGTTTGACAACGTAATCACAACTTTTGGAGGGCATAAAACGAAAAGCAAATTTTTAAACTTAAAATCTATGATTCACAGTCTAAGCTAACTTAATTAAGTTTTAAATATTCAAGAATAGCCAACTAGCCAACTCCAATAACAAAGCAGGGAACAGCAATAAGAAATACTGAACAGCAAACAGTTCCTAGGCCATAGAAAGCAAATCAAGTCAAGACAAATGAAATAAAGACCAGAAACTATTTTCTCCTCAGCACACACAGTTTCCCAGAATCACGAACTGGACAACCCAGAGGGAGGCAAGGCAGAAGCACCACACGCAGGCGCATGTGCACACACAAAGGAGACAGGAGCTTGGGGACCCTTAGCTGACTGAAAGGAGAGCTCGGTGGGAAATTTTCACTTTTTTTCAGACCAAACTGAGTGAAACTGCAGTCAGTGTTGCAAACTTCCAATTCTCTGGATTCAAAGGGAAAACTGAATGAATGGGGCTTGGGACAGGGAGGGGGGAGGCAGGGATGGAGCAGGGAGAATGCTTGAGGGGGAAAAAAAAGTCTGAGACACTTTGCAAAGCCAAAACACACTAACCTTAAAAAAAAACAAAACTCTAAGCTATTTCTTATTTCATATTTCTTTCTCCAGTCTCTAATTTTTTTTTTTGTTAAATATATAAGGACTTCCTGGGGGCTTAACCTAGACTTGCCCTAAACCCAACTTCAAAGGCCTGGCCCTGGCCCTCAGGAAGAGCCAGGAATGACTTTGGGGGGCGAAGGGTTAAAATATCACTTCTGTGATCACATCTAAAAAGAGAGCAATGGTGAAAGGCAAAGATGAACTCCATGAGTCCATAAGTAAATTGAGAACACAATCTACAGAGCTTTGATCTTTTTCTACTAGAAACAGAAACTGTACTATATTCTCGACATTTTTTGTTCACTTGAAAAAAGTTTGTTTTTACGTTTTTAGATCATGTGGGATGCGGGCTTTGGTGTTTTGAGCCTCTGACCTGTTCGGGAATTGGCTTGTTAAGGTACCTAGCAAAGGAAAAACTAAAATGTGAATGTTTTTAAAAGTTAGATTTGGATAAAATTTAGCAGATAGTGTGAAATGCAGTCAATTAAGAATGTAACGACATAAAGAAAAAAGGCTCTCCACACGGCTTTTCTTTAATAAAATGAAAATACAGTCAGGGAGGACAGTGCAGTTTAGAACTTGATTAAGAACTTGCGTCCTGTTTAGTAGTCCCTGTCCTGAACAAAAAGCTTCTCTTAACCAATGTGTGGATCTTATGGGAAAAGGGGTGGTGGGAGGTCAGCAGGACCCTGCATTTCTTCTGTCACTACCAGCTGGGCCAGGTGGGGGAGCGAGCTAGAACTTGGCCCTTTAGAAGCAGTTCTAAAGGGGAAAAAGAAGTCACCTCGCCCTGCGCACGGAGGAAGAGTTTAATCAATGCCACCTCCACCCGCTCTGCTGCTTCCGCCAGAACTTGTGTGTATGTTGTCAGGGGCATGACTGGCGTTCATTCCATGATTTCCAAGACATATCCATCTCTTCCAAGTTAAGTCCCCCTGTCCTGGTCCCCAACTTGGCAGCGCTCAGCAGGCGCAGGTGTCTATTTTTATTACGCACCCCACCCCCCCGCGACCGCCCCACGCGCGCAAGCCCCATCTAGCCGCGCGCCCCAGTCCCTCCCTGCCTACCGCTCGGAACACGAGCTACAGGAGTCACAGACTCCAGGAAACTCCACGCCCTACTTGCAGGTCACCTGGCCACAGGGTGGCCGGCTCACCCTTCAGGGGAGCCCTGGAACAGCCTCTCGTCGCTGGTACCCAGAGCGGGCGCGCGAGGGGTTCCGGAGAAGTCACGTGGGCGACCGAGGAGGCCTCGGCTAGCTCACCTGCATCCCGGGCACTTGGACAGCCACCGACGAGTGGGCCATGAAGGCGACCGCTGCTCCCTCCGCACTGCCTTGGTGGCGGTGGCGCCTTGGGCTCAGCAGGCTCCTCCTCCAGGGGTAGCTCGGCGGCCCTCAGAAGCTTTTCGATCCGGGCCTGGAAGGACACACACAAGTGGGGTTAATGGGTTGCTCTGGCCAGCCTCAGGTTGAGAGATGGGCGGTTCACCTCGCGGCTCTCCGGGACTCAGTCTACCTTTCTGGCGCCCGCCCGCTGCTGGGACCGCCGCCTCCGCAGTCGCTCCTCTTCCTGAACGCGGGGCGCTGTGTGTGGCAGAGGCTGGGACCTGGGCTCGAGTGATGCCGCTCGTCTGCGCCTGGCCGCTTTAGGAAGAGGAGGTGGAGGCACCCAAGCAACCCGCCCGCTAGCCCGGCCTGGGAGGCGGTTGGGGGCGGTTCTGCCGCTGGCCCTGCCCCCGCCCGGCAGCCGGGAGGCGTCAGGGGAGCTGAGGCAGCGGGGTTTGGCTAAGGCAGGAGCCCGAGAAGAGGGAGACTCTCTAGACACGCAGAGGTAAAACTCCACACTGGGAGACCAGGAGCATGGCTCGGCCTGCAAAGTGAGCAGAAGAGTTTGGAAGATCCCGGGGGCGTGAGGGTTTCTCAAAACCCGGCCACGTTGCAGGCATGCAGCCTCTGAGACACTTTCACTTGAAACTTCGGAAGTGTTGGAAGTTTCTTGGGCTCCCCCACCTGACCCTGCATAGGACCACAGAGAGCTTCCAAGTTAGTAGACAGTGTCCCCCCTTCCTGTCTGCACACCCTGGACAACACCCCGTGGCAATCTACTGCCTTTCCTCCTGATTCTCCGCCCCCAAAACGCTTCAGGAGACTTTAAGGGAGGCCATCCCTACCTCTTGGTGATCAGTTGGAAGACTGCCAGGCTGATTCCTCTCTCCACAAGTTCCGCACTTGTGAAGCAGAGGAGACTCAGAAAACTGGTAATCTATGGTCAAGGAAATTAAGAAGGATAACAGAGGCAAAAAAAAAAAAAAAATGAGATTAGGTGATTAGTAGTGTGTGTAACTGAAGGCAGCACACACAGCGGTGCTTTCCAACTCCCTGACGCCCTTCAAGTTCCACTCCTGGAACTCCTTTGAGTGTACTCTACTAAGAACTATAGTGACAACTGTAGTCATACCAGGCACAGAATTTCCATAATGAAGGCACCTCTGTGGACACAAAGAGGTTAATCATATTTTTAAAAAGTAAATTCCAAGTACCAGTGTAAGATGAAATTCCTTACCTGGCAGTTAGGGTACCGTGTACCCAAAATATGGGGGTTGGGCGGCTTTGGTAAATAATAAATGCACTTCCTTTCACACCTTACAGAGAATATTATTTTGTAAATCTTTTATTTATTTATGTATTTGGCACAGAGTCTCACTACGCAGCTTGGACTCATAGTGATTCTCCTGTTTCATCCTGCCCAGCGTTGGCATTACAGGTGTGCACCACCACATCTGATTTCAGTGGCCAGCAAGGCTTGGGGGACTGGCCCAGCATGCAGTAACAGATCAAAACTGGGTCCTTGCACTTTCCAGGCAGGCACTTAGAGCACCAAGCTATCTCCCCGGCTCTGCAGAGATTATTATTATTGTCAATATCATTGTTACTAATGTATATTATTTTTTGTGACTCGGCCGTGAAGTGTTTTATATGTTACCTTATTGAAATTTGATAAGACTCTTCTGGGGTCATACTGATTTTTCCCATTTTACAGCGGAAAAAAAAGGCTCAGTGAGGTAAATAATTTGATGTACATGTAAATGGGGTTCACACCTGTAATCCCAGCTGCTCTGGGAGGCTGAGGCAAAAGGAGCCTTGCCTAGGAAACTGAACAAGGCCTTGTCTTAAAATACAAAATGAAAAGGGTGGGCACATAACACAATACAAAGGCCCTGAGCTCAAATCCTAGAACAGCTAGGAATTCAAATCTAGGTCCCACTGATTGATGATCAACTCATTATTTTCCTACCATATGGCTTCTGTTTGTTTTTAAAGATGATAAAGGACGTAATTGCATTTTCTTTACTCCTGCTTCCCAAGTCCAGGCTTTCATGATTGCTAGCTTTATGGTACACCCCAATCTAGTGTCTGTGTCCTACTAGCCCAGCTCACTCTTAATGCCAGAAACCTGCAGAGCCACCCACGCTCTGATGCCCATAGAAATGTCCTGGGGTTCTTTTCAAAGTGCAGGTCTTGATCTCACAAGCTTGGAGTGAGTCCAAGATACTGCATTGCCACCAACCTCCCAGTGCTGAGAAGACAGATCTTTAGATCACATACAGCTAGCAAGGATCTGAATCAGGCACCTTCCCTTAAGGCCTTCCTTGGGTGGGTGGGTCCATTGAAGGAACATCCCAGTTGCTCCAAGCCCTCTTTCAAACTTCTCAATCATGTATCAGTGGAAGCAGCACTCACACTGTAGTTTCCTTCTCATTTCATCTATTTCATGAGTTTTGTCTATCAAGATAATTAGGCCCTTGAAGCCAGGAGTCGAGCTTCTCTTATTAAGAATTTTTTGGGTGGAATGACAGCTTTCTGAGGACAAGTGTTTTGCTTGTTTTGTTCATTGCTATGACCCCACAGTCTAGAGCAATGTATGGCACACACAAGGTTCTCAATGAATGTTAGTTGAATAAATGAACCAAATTCCTTTGAGTTCTTCACTGAGGTTACTAGGTGTGGAATGCATTCACTACATGTTTTATTTATTTTTTAAAAAATGTATTTAGTACAGGGTCTACAGGGTCTCACTACACAGATCAGACTCTTAGTGATCCTCCTGTTTTTCAGCCTCCCAAGCACTGGGATTACAGGTACGTTCCACCACGCCCAATCTCAATCACAGTCTCAGCAAGCTCCAGTGGTGGGGCCAGGATGGCAGGCCAGGGTTTGAACCCAGGCCCCTGCCTGTGCCTAAGCAGGTGCTTTAATCCACTGAGCTATGTGGCTGGCCCTAATTGCTTGTTTTATTGAGGGCAGGCTAAAGTACCAGGCATGGCTCTTGCCAAACTTTAAATTTGTCACTTTACGTGTTACACCATTCATTTCTGTCTTGTAAATTCTTTTCAATTATTTTGATTTCACAGCCATCCAAGAGTGCATTGTATGATTTGAATACACAAGTGTATTAAACAGATCAGACAAGTGACTTTCCCTGACTCCATTCTGGGCCAGAGTTACGTAACAATTGAGAAGAGTAAATGCGAAATTTTCAGATCTGGCCACTGGGACACTTGCAAAAGACATTGTTTAGTAACCCTTTTTAACTTCATTCACATCTACTGATATTGAGTAGACCTTTGGGTGTTGTTATTGTTAGGGATCACTGGAGCTTTTGCACAGTGTTCCTTCTAGTTTTACTTTTGCCTTTTCCAGTGTGTGTGTACCTATGCACATGAATACGCATGCATATATACACAACATGCTGTGAAGTTGTCAGTATTTGAAATCACTTCAAATTTTATGAGCACAAACAATTTTTGTCTCACTTAGACTACATTATTTCTCAATTTTTTTGTGACATGGTCTCACTACGTAGTTCAGGCTGACCTGTACTTATCATGTGTCCCAGGCTAGCCTCAAACTCAATGCAGTCCTCTTGCCTCAGCCTCCCTCCCCAGTGCTGGGATTATAGGTATCTACCACCACACCCTGCTCAAATTCTCAATTTAAGTAAAATGACAAGAAATTCAATTGTGATTTTGTTATCCTTCCCTTACACACATACACACAGAGTCTACTGACATAGGTCAAATATCTCTAATCAGAAATACTTGAGACCAGAAGTGTTGTGAGACTTGTCAGATTTGGTGTTTTTGCAAGGATATTATCAGTTGAGTATCCCTAATACGAAGAGCTAAAACTGAAATGCTCCAAACTTCAAACATTTTGGAATATCCTGCTGGGCAAAAGAGTTTCAAATCTCAGAGCATTTTAGATCACGTATTTTTGAATTGGGGAGTTCAACCTATAAATTGCTATGTATTCTACAGTTTGTTAGAAAAGTTCCTTAAGAAACACTATGTCTTAAGCTCTTGAGTAGCACAGGGTGTAATAGAGTTCCTTAGAATTTGGTACTTGCATGTAACATGAGTGTCTATGAATAGTTAATAGTTATATAAATAAAGATTATATATAAATTAGGTAAAGTCAGTGATTCCAAGTGAATATCCTTGAGCTCCCTCAAATTTAAATTTAGCTTCTGTGGTTTCAATTTCCTGTCATTTGTCATACCTTCAATATTAAATATTTAACTTTTCCCATGTTTATAAATACTCACTGAATGGACTGGTTCATAGCTAAAGTGCAGGTAGATGAAAATGACCAGCCTGTAATGTAGCCAACAGCGAAGGAAAGTATTAAAGCCAGGATTCTCAACCAGGCACAGTTCTGCCTCCTGAAAAACATTTTGGGATGTCACAAGTGAGGAGGAGGATACTACTGGTATCTAGTGGGGAGAGGACAGGAATGCTAACCATCCTATAGTGCACAGGACAATCTCTATAAGAAGGAATTATCCAGCCCAAAAGGTCAGTGTTGCCAAAATGAGAGAAATCACGCTTTCTCCTCCTACACAGTTTGTATTAAAGGCTGCTAACCAAGAGGCAGATTGGGCGGATATGTTCGTTAAGGATTTAACTCAATATGTTTGCTCCTCCTCCAAAAAAGAGGCATAGTATATTTGGCCATATTAATTTGGTGCTGAAATATACAAAGAGGAGTATTGTTATCTTACCTTTGTACTAAGCAGTAGATCAATTGCCCCAAAGGAATGGGTATGTGGACAAGCAATTCATGTATGGTTTCGTTACCTCCCACTATACAATGGACACTCGAATATTTTACTTCTTCAAAGTAAGACTGAAAAGAATATGAATTTAATATAAAATTGATTTGTTTAAAAACTTATAGCTGAACATATTATAATATATGAAGCATTACTTAAAATACTTTCAATATATTAATTCAGCAAGATAATTTTTACTGCTCTTCTAATTTATAAAATTTAGAATTTCTTATTTTGGAGTTTCACATTCTGAGCATAATAGCTATGTTCAAATATATAAGAATAGGTAACATGGCATGGAAAACGATAGGATTATTTTATTTTCTTTCAGTTATCAGCATATTTAAAATCAAGGGAAAATATCTGAGTAATTCTAGATTACCCTCCAGTGATACGGACATTGTGATTCAAGCCCTGTGATATTTGGAATTACAGCATTCAAAGATCATTTTCTTTTAAACAAAAACATATGTGATAACCTCAAATCTGCTTTTTACTCTCTGTGGGTATCAAATTGGAAACCATGCTATAATAGTTCTTGCAGATGTTGTATCCTCGCTATTGTTCCGGCAAAGCATCCTGAGGAAAAGCCAGTTGAAACAGTTCTTGTCAGGGAACATTAAACCTGTGTAATTGCTGAATTCTCCCGAATCACCTTGTCACTTTTGGGGCTTGCACAATGCTCTACCACAGTACTATTTTTAACAAAAACTATAGTACCTAAGACTTTGCACAGCTGAATTTTCTCACTAGCTTTACTTCCTGAGCTGTTGAGGGGGAATCAAGCAACAGAGGAGGTGGGTGGAAGCAGATGCTGCTTAAGCAGTTTCCTGCTTATAGCGTTTCTTTACATACACACTTACTTACTTTGAAATATTTGCATTAAGTACAGAAAGAATCACACTCATAACGTCTTGCCTTCACCAACTGGTTACAGAGCTGAGAGAGGCAATGTGGCTAGGACAATTTCAGACATGTGGAGAGGTAGGAGTGCAAAGACGCAACGTGAGGAGCTCCTTTCCTGACTGCAGCTGTGCTACCTGCCTGCACTCGTAGCAGTTACAGAATCTTGCTGTTGACCTTCAGGTGCCTCAGGCTCAAGGTGAAGGCCCTCAGAGCCTGCATGCGGTCAATCCCAGTGTCCTCAGTGCCAAGAAAAGCACAGCTTGCTGCACGGGAAATCCCCTAATGACAATTTTTGTTTTGTCATCTGGGCATGTGCAGAGACATTCTTCTGTGAAGAGTTAGAAGGGCATTTCTTGGGTGAGCTTCTTTGGGCAACTGGGCTTTTTTAATAAGATCGGCTAACTTCTTTTTGCTCTACTGGGTACATATTTTGAGTGACAGGACAGCCTTTTCAAGTCTTTCCATGAAATGATGCTCAACAACCAATCCCATCACTATTTCTCCACCACTGAGTGAACTTTTAAAAAGGTACTGAATTGACCACTTGTTCCTTACTTCACAGGCTTCACAAGAGAACAGCTCTAGTCAAAGGTGGCAGTTAAAAACAGGAAAAAAACTGGCAGTTGAGACCAAATAGGAAGTGACTATGCCATCAACTCACACTGAAGAAAAGGAAGTTGTCGAGAAGACCTCTAAGAAAGGCAGTTGTGTGAAACTACCACCCTTCAGCTTTCTTAGCTGGGCTCTGTCACCTGCGGCCAACACTTCCATGGTCCCATTAGTGCTGTAAGCAAAGGATTGTGAAGAGAGCAAGCCCTGCCAGGCACCCCTTGGAGAACTGTTATCAGGGGTTGCCAGAAGATTCTGAGGGCTGAAGCTCAGCCCTGTAAACAAGAAAAGCTCTGATTCTGCGCTTCTTTTTTTCCCACGAGGCAAGTTGGCTTTTTAAGATTAGCTGCCATTCAGTGACTGATGATGAGGCTCACTTCAAAGATCCAACTGTAGCCTGCATTGGAATTTCCACTGAGAAATTCAAAAGAGAATGTCTTTATTATAGTTTCACTTTGCCCCCATATCTAGCCTAAGCCATGCTATCTTTCCCTTTCTACTGTTTTCATCCTGTGTTCTTTTTGAACATAGTGCTAAGCACTAGGCTAAGTGCTAAGAGTTTGCTTTCTCACAGCAGAAAACCACAAACAATCGAGGTAAGAAATGAGAATAGTAGGAGTCTATTTAAAATACAGCAGCAAGCACCCAAGGACAATTTCCTGTGCCGCTGTAGGGGCCAGAAGGCTTCACAGAGGAGGTGATATTGGAGCTAAGCCTTGAGAGATGAGTCGGTAAGTTAGGTGAGGGAATAGACAAAAGAGAGCATCCTGGGCAGTTGGAACAGCATAAACAAATGTCAAAGTCTGGAATATGCATGGCCCATCACGTAGGACCTGGTGAAAATATATATTCTACTCTCATTTTATAGATATTCTCTATTTGTAGGTTGCAAATGACAAAAGGGCTCTGGGATCTTATTTTGTAAAAGCTGTGTTTTGTCCAGAGTGGTTCTCTGCACCTGTAACCCAGCAGTCCAGGAACCTGAGGCAGGAGGCCGTTTAAGCCCAGCCTGGGCAGCTTAGCAACTTAGTGACAACCTGTACAAAAATAAATAAGAGCTGGAACTATAGTTCAGTGTAAATCCCTGGCTCAATTCTCAGTACCATACAAAGCTATGATAATGGGTATTTTTGGTTAACAGCCACTAGCTTAGAGAAATGACAAGCTTTCTTTGAGCACTACCTGGCACTTTGCTTTTGAACACATGGAAAAACAGTTCATGAGGCATCCTAGCAAGGAGGTTGGAAGGAGCAGTTTGGGGCTGGCTGTGAACAATTCTACAGGGTTTATTCTTGATCCGATAGGCTCTTAGGAGTCCTGAAGGGTTTTCAGGAAAAGAGGAATTTGATCCAGGTTTGTTTTTTCAAAAGAAAACTCTGCTTAGCACATAAAGGATAGATTGGATATAGGAGAGAGTGGAAGCAGAGGAACTTATTAAGAGGCCATTAGGAGGCCATTTAAAAACTACAGAAGAAGGACTGAACTAAATTAGTGACTGTGAGAATATAGAGGACAGGACAGATTGCAGAAGCAGTTGGAAGGTGAATCAACAGCATTCAACTGATTGGATATGAACACAACCAGAGGGAGAGGTTGCAAATGCCAGAGACATGTAGTTTAGGGAACTGGACAAATGATTCCTGCACCTGAGCCAAGGGATATAGAAAGACCAGGATTGTGTGAAAAATAAGTCCAGTTTGGGTCTCCTGAGTTAGAGATACCTACATCACGTGTAAGTGGCAATGTCCAGGAGGCTACTGAAAAGAGCAAGAAGTCAGATTGCAAATATAGATTTGACAACTGCAGAAATGAATCCTCTGTAACCTCATGGAAAGGTATCAGTAAAGGAAATAAAAATAGAAACCAGGATGGAACTATTTACTTCCAATTTAGAAGACTACTTCTTGAATAATTGTCCTATATTTTGGACCAGTCAAATACTGCCTGTGCCTACTGGTGTCATATCGATCTGCAGAAGGCATACCATTTCCTTCAACGTAGTGACTGTCCCTCCCCTGTCTATAAGATCGTATTACAAAATATATCTGCTGTGTTCCTGCATGCATTAATTGCCCTTTGAATGCATGATAATGACAGTAAAGAAAGGAGCTGAGTAAAGGGAGAAGAAATGACGTGAAGATATCTGAATGTTACATTGCCAAGTTTTCTGGGATGGTTTTCTTGCATGCAACTGTAAAAGAGATTATTGTGCACCAGAACAGTTTGTACTATATTTCCCATCCTACACTCAAAGAAAATGAGGTGGGAGATGACATGCATGCTTGGTTTCACAAGGCCAAGTTGGTGTCTCCTACAATGGAAAGAAAAACAAGAACAATTTATTGCAATCTAAAGCACAGATTACTGGTAAAATCATGATATTTGCCTGCTATGAAAGTATGTAGCGACTTTAGTTAATATTTATCCAATTTTTTCAGAATCATTCATACTGTTCTGGTTCTTTCATTCTTTCTATGCTACTTACCTTGTACGAAACTTCACACATCCCTATAGTTTACCATATGTGAAAGTAAGCATTCAAGTGGCTGACTGCCAACTTGAAATTAACACAGATAAATCATACTTCCCACATAAATTGTGAAAATAGTGGTAGACATTTACAATATGAAACCATGAAAGCATATACAAATAAATTGTATTTTAAGTATTTTGTACACTACATTTTTTATGTGTTTGGGTTTTTTTTTTCCTCAACTGTTACAAGAAACAGAAATATACCAGCTCTTAAATCTTAATGCTTTGTTTGCATCTGGCAACATATAGATTCCTCCTAGGCAAATACAGAGAAAGAGTTACTTACTATATTGTGAAGAATGGATTTAGTTCATAAAATATATTTTTAAATGATATATTTTCTTATTTTTCCCAGGCTGTAAAGGCATAAAAATGTTATTGCTGTATGGAAAGGTAATTTATACGAACAATAGCAGGAGGGGCTGTGTCTGGGTTGTAAAATGTTCAGTTATTGGATGTTTTTCCTAGGAAAAGAGTAAGGTATTCAAGGTGAGTACGTATAACTCAATGCTGACTCTCAGTTCTCTATTGCAGTTCTGCACATAATAAATGAAGCACAAAGTGTCTGTATCTTGTCCTCTGAAAAACTACTATGGAGACAACAATATGCAATGTATTAATTATTGTAACTGTCCCACTAACCTGGTTTGAAACTGTTTTATTGCTATGAATAAAAAAACAAAATTTTAAAAATGAAGCACAAAGTAATTCTTGCATTGTCTTTTCTTCAATGAGAAGCTCAAGTCACATGTAAGTTAATGTAAATGAAGGAAGTAATTATAGTAGCTATCATTTCTGTAATGTTCACTCTGTCACACATGGTACAGGTTATCTATAGTACCATCTAACCCTGTCTCAATGCCATGAGCTAGCTACTGTTACCACAATACTATTCCCACTTTATGGATAAAGAAACTGAGGCCTGGAGAGATTAAATAACTCTTTGTCAGATGAACCAGAGGATACCAGTTAAAGTTGAATTTTTAATAAATGATAAATAATTCTGCATGAGACATATTTATACTTAAGAACTGTTAATGATCTGAGATTCAAATTTAAGTGGAACTCCTAAACTTTTATTTGCTAAAACAGACAAATCTATAAGCCGAGGTCAAACAGTTAATAAGATGCAGCCAGAACTTTTACTCAGGGAGCAGAGCATCACAATTCCTGTTTTAAACCTGCACCTTTATACTGATTATGAAACATGGAGAATAGAATTCTTCTCTGCATGTGGAATATAAAAAAAACTAATGACTAATGGATGAGCATCATGATCAAGATCACAGATCAATTAGAGCTTGGAAATTGTTTTAATATAGTGTAATTATTAATATTATTTAATCGCAACATCTTCAATTTGTATTCTCATTTCAAAAGTGATACCATCTGTAGTATTTTCAAACTGATTTTTTCTTTAGTGCTCTCCATGGAAGAGATTAAGGAAAAGTATGATTCACTGTAATGATCCACTATAATGAGTAGAATTACCTGATCGGGGCTGTTGCTCAAAACACCTTTCCCTCCCATTACAAAGCGCCTTTGTATTCTTAGTATAGAATAAGAGCTTTCTTTCAGTAAAAGATTTTAAAAGAAAATATTTACTTATATTATTTTCTTTTGAAAATTTTACTCTGAAACAGGGTGAGACTTTGTTTTTTGAAAGACATTGTAATTTAATGGGGTGGCTGCATGGGGTTTGCAGCCCAGAAGATCTTACTAGGATAGGTGAATTTGATGCCTGGAACTCATTTTTTTTGTCTGAAAAATGGGCATTATTAATATCCACAGTCAATGGCAATGCTGATGGAGAAATGTTATAATGAATTCAAACTGCTCTAATGTAATATCTGGTACGGAATTGACAATTTGCAAAACACGGTACTTGTATCTCCTGTCCATTTGTCCCTTCCCCGAGCCTCTGCTACTCTTAGCAGCCCTTATGAGTCTTTGAAAGTTGAACCCTTAATTAAGAAAGTATTCTGACTTGTTCAGACATTACACAACAATTAGGCGTAGAGTCCCTTGGAATCTGGTGGGCCTAAAATGTTTCCTTCCTTCTGTGGTTTTATGAATCCCTAAAATGTTTATGTCCAAACAAAAGACTACATTGTGATTTCTGAT
>NDGM011062808.1:0-10479 GCA_002564305.1 Octomys mimax
TCTCTCTCTCTCTCTCTCTCGCTCTCTCCCTCTAAAATAAAATAAATAAATGTTTAAAAAAAACTGGAGTTATCATGACTGTCAAGCAAAATAGAGATAAAAAGTCATGAAGAACATACAACAAACAATTTAGAAATAACAGCATTCTTTATAAGGTAATACTGAGAATCTTTCAACTCAGATTGAGAGCATGACAACTATTATGATTTGTATTCAAAGTTTCATTGATACTCTTAGTACAATAGAGTATGAATACTCAAAAAGATAGAAAATTCAAAAATGAAGAAAAATTCAATTACAGTATGATTTTATGCAAGGAAAAATCCAAGAAAGTTGGCTGATCTGGCAAACACTGCTCACCTGGAACACTGCCAGAGAGATGTGATAGCCTAGCCCCTGATCCTCCAGGCTTCCCCCTGGAATTTGCTAATTCCTGCCACCAATTCTCACCCTGCAGACCACCGGGGAATCGTGTCTACCACAGTGATTTGCAGGAGGCTTGTGAAGCACTACCCTGCACCACCCCCATCAAGAGAGCATTGCACGCTGTCAACCTGCATGCATCATCATCAGATCCTTCTCCAACTGTGGCCTGTCTCCCTCTCCTTAATGAGGCAGAAACCACATTGAGCAGGAGCTTTGGTGACCATACCCTGCCCTCCTACTCTGTAGAGAGCCTCGTTGACCTTCACCCTGCGCATCTATTATCAATGCAAAATATGATAAAAGGAGGAAATAAAAAACAATCTCAGAACTCTAGCCCACCCAAAACAAGTCCAAGAGATAATGTCCTAGAAAAACTTGGAAGTCACACACTTGAAACATTAGAGATGATAGCAACTGAACTAAATAAAGGACTCCATCAGGCTATGAAAGAAATCAATTCAGAAATTATCTTCCAGGTGAAAAAGAAATAATAACAATCATGAAAGAATTGCTTGATACACCTAAGGAAGTCACACATACTAAAATAGAAGAGAATAGGACAATGATGGAAACATTGAATGAACAATACAAGACAGAATTAGAACGCATGGAACAGATATCCAGGACATTAAGAATTTTATTGAAAGCTGTCAAAACCACTTGAATAAAATGGAAGATAGAATTTCAGACCTTGAAGATATCATTGCAGCTAGTGAACATAAAAGGAAACATCTCTTAAAAATAATGAGAAACCAGGAAATAACAATGCAACAGCTGTAAGATGATGCAAAGAAAAGTAATATAAGACTAATAGGTATCAATGAAACAGCTGGATATAACACAAGAGACATAAAACGAATGTGTGCAGATATAGTAGCAGAAAATTTCCCAAGAATGGGGAAAGAATCTGATGTATAGTTACCTGGAGAATATAGAACTCCATATAGCCAAAATCAAAATAAGTCATCACCCAGACACATAAAAATCAAGACCCCAGAAACTGAGCAATAGAACAGAGTGTTAAAAACTGCTAGAGAGCAAAAACAGATCACCTATAATGGCAAGTCAATCAGAACCCTAGATTTCTCAACACAGGCCATCAAATCAAAAAGAGTTTGGAGAGAGATATTTCAGGTCCTGAATGAAAACAACTTTCAACCCAGATTGATATATCCTGCAAAACTACCAAACTTAGTGAGAAATTAGATGCTTCCATGACAAAAACAAACAAACAAAAAACTGAATAAGTACATGAAAACCAACCCAACCCTACTAAGAGTATTGACAGATATTTTAGAGCCAAAGATGACCACATCTTCAACCACAACAGAACAACCAAGTAGAGCAAGCAAATAAGCAAAGGAGAAAAGTAGGCCTCACAGAAAAACAACATGAAAAACATAAGCCAATACATATCAGTTGTCACTGTCAATGTAAATGACTTAAACTCACCAATCAAAAGATGCATACAGGCAGAGTGGATAAAGAAACAAAATCCAACAATATGCTGCGTACAATGAACACATTTAACTCATAAATAAATTCATAGACTGCATGTCAAGGGATGAGAAACAATACTCCATGTGACAGGAACCCAGAAAAAAGCAGAGGTAGCTATTCTGGTGTCTCACAGTGTCAACTTCAAACCAAGTGTGATTAACAGAGACAAATACCACTACCAAATTATTAGGGGAAAACTTCAAGAGGAAGATATAACAATTATAAATATATATGCACCCAATGTAGGAGCACCCAACTATAAGAGACAAATTTTAACAGACTTGAAAAACCTAATAAGCAATATTGTGACAGTACTGGAGGACTTTAACACCCCACTGACACAAAGAGATATACCAACCATGCAAAAAAGGAGCAAAGAAATAACATCACTAAACCAAACTCGTGAAGAAATGGACTCCGAGGATCTTTACAGAGTGTTCTCCCCAGCAGCATCAGAACACATATCTTTCTCACCTGTGCATGGGATGTTCTACAAAATAGATCATGTGCTAGCATGCAGAACATGCTTAAGTAAACACAGAGGAATTGAAATCCCATGAATTATTTCTGACCATGGCGCAATAAAGCTGAAAATTCTTGACCAAAGAGACAGAAAAACTCTACAAACACATGGAAGCTAAACAGTACCCTCCTAAACAATCAATGTGTAATGGATGAAGTCAAAGAAGAAATTAAATAATATGTGCAATCGAACAAAAATGCAGATACAACTTGCTGAAACCTGTGGGATGCAATGAAAGCTGTCTTAAGGGGAAACTTTATAGTGATAAATTCTCATATCATGAAAGCAGAATGAGGAAAAATAAACAATCTTATGCTGCACCTCAAAGTCCTAGAAAAAGACCAAGTCAAACCCAAAGCCTGAAGAAAGCAGGGATTATAAAGATCAGAGCACAAATAAACTCAGTGGAGATGAAGAAAATAATACAAAGAATAAATAAGTCTAAAATTTAGATCTTTGAAAGAATAAATAAAATTGTTAACTTCATTAAAAAAGAAAACAAAAAATTCAAATTCATGCGATGAGGAATGAGAGTGAAATCATAACAGACTCTATTGAAAATATGAAGATTATTAATGCTTATTTTCAAAAACTTTACTCTCACATAATGGAAAATACAAAAGAAATGGAGAGATTCCTCAATACATATGAATTACCAAAGTTAAATCAAGAACATATAAAAATTCTGAATAACTCACTATTAGCTAATGAAACTGAAAATGTAGTTAAAAACCTGCCAACAAATAAAATTCCAGGTCCTAATGATTTACAGCTGAATTCTACAAGAATTTTAGGGAGGACCTAATGCCAATTCTTCCCAAACTCTTCAATGAAATTGAAAGGGAAGCAATGCTCCTAAACTTGTTCAGGGAGGCAAGTATTACTCTGATGCCAAAACCAGAGAAAGACCCAACCAAAAAAGAAAACTACAGGTCAATGCTCCTAATGAACATAGATGTAAAAATCCTCAATAAAATATCAGCAAACAGAATGCAGCAAATCATTAAAAAGATTATACATCACCACCAAGTGGGAGTCATCCCAGGAATGCAAGGATATTATAATATATGAAAACCTATAGGGGCCGGGGACACGGCTCAGTGGAATAAGCGCTTCCCTGGCAAGTGCTGAGGGCCTGAGTTCAATCCCCGTTCCGCAANAAAAAAAAAAAAAAAAAAAAAAAAAAGAAAACCTATAAATGTAATATACCACATCAACAGAGCCAAAGACAAAACTCACATGACATCTCAATACATGCAAAAAAAAAAAGCTTGATAAAGTCCATCACTCATTCATGATAAAAACACTACAGAGAAAAGCTACAGAGAATAGGAATAGATCATCTTTATCTCCTCCTGATAAGAGACATCTATGGAAAACCAACAGGCTATATCTTATTTAATGGACAAAAATTGAAAGCCTTCAATTTAAAATCAGGAACAAGACAAGGAATCCTATCATCACCATTCTGGTTCAATATAATTCTGGAAACATAAGCTGAAACAATTAGACAAGAGAGATAAATAAACGGAATAACTATTGAAAAGTAAAAAGTGAAATTATCCTCAAGAAGTCAACAAATATCAAATGATGGAGAGGATGTAGGGAAAGAGGAACGCTTTTCCACTATTGTTGGAGTTAAGGCTGGTCTAACCATTATGGAAATCAGTATGGAGATTCCTCAAAAAGCTAGGATCAGAGATCCCATTCAAGCCAGATATTTCCCAACGCAGATTCTAGCCCAAGGGCACAACAAAGATTCAATGCAAACAGGCAGACAATGTGAAAATAAATGAATTTCATCTTCTTCTTTTGTTGTCACCTATATGCCCTTAACATATTGATGTTAACCTTCATTGAGAAAGACCATCATCAGCATTTAAAATGTCAGTGTCATCTATCTTACAGACACCATGAGGAACGGTGTTTCATCAGTGTGATTATTTGTTGTTTTATTGGTGGTTATCTCCAAAGAAGTGGTTTGCAGGAGCTCAGACTCTATCAGTTTGTTAATACACTAGTGAATTCTTCATCTGATAGCATCATCAGGAGGTAATGGAGGCAGGAGGTGGGAGTTTGCTGAAGAAGGTACTGTTCTGAGCCTTCTCTTTTCCCTGGCTCCTCCTCTCCAATTCTTTTCCTCTCCCTCTGTTTCCAGGCCATGGAAATACCATGATATTTCTGCTCTGGAGTCAGCTAGCCAGGGACTAAAACTTCTGAAGCACTGACACAACATAAATCTTTCCTCATTGAAATTGTTTTTTCTCAGATTTGGCTAGGCTAACAAAGAGTTGCCTAGCACACCTTGATATTAAATCACATCACAGGGAAAAATTGTTTTCCTAAGGAAATCTGCTTGAAAAATCAATCTTTTTGAATTTATTTAAAATATAGACCTTTCAAGATTCTTTAGCTTTTCTTAAAAAAAAGAAATCAAAATATCTAGCAGCAATATCATGAAATAATGACATGAAAAAATTCATAGGAGCCTGATAGAGGATACTTTCCTCTAATGGACCCTGCACAATTTTGACATAGGTTTTATTTTGTCTATAATCAAATTTATTTGCTGATTCCCCTGTGAATGTACTGCATTTGTGTGATCACCTCTTCCTCTAGAATCACGCCTAGTGAAAGATATATAGTAGGCTTTCAATAAATAAAATCCTAGTTGTCTCGACTTGAGAAATGCTTGCTCAGGTATTCCTGGAAGTAGATCCTCAGACAGAATGAAAACTGAAATCAACTGAGATGTAAAAAAAGAAATACTCATAAGTCAATGAAAAAATGATTCAGAGAAACCATGGTTTTAGTCATCCACTACTGCAGGTAACTGTAGATTGATCTTTTAGAGAAATTTTAAAAAAACAATAGAGGATTCATGCCTTTAAGTTGTGTGAACTTGGGTAGGAACAAACTAGTGTATTTGTATGCTGGCTTTCACTAGTCAGGCCCTGGGTAGGAGGATGTTACTTCCACTCCATATGCATTCTGCACCTCACACTGGCAGAACAGCTTTTTCAGATGTTGATCAAAATCTGATATTAGAAGGATATCGATGTAGCTTTTAGGAACTTGGTAGAACAGTTAGCAAGTACAATGGCCCAGGAATATCGATAAGAAACTGACAGAATTCTCCACAAAGTGAGCTGGTGAAAAGAACAAAAAGCTGCAGTCAAGAAGGGTTGGAAGGCTCAGCAAGATAGCTCAGCAGACTAAAGTGCCTGCGTAAACACATGCAGGGACCGCGGTGGGCATCACCATCACCACGTGCTGTGCCAGGCCCGCCCACAGGGCCGGCTGAGCTGGCCAGAGTCCAGGCGTGGTGGCGGGCGCCTGTAATCCCAGCGCTGGGGAGGCTGAAAGCAGGAGGATCACCATGAGTCCGAGCTACAGAGTGACACCCTGAAACAACCAAATAAGTTAAAAATAATAATAATAAAGTTTTAAAAAATTGATTGGAAACGCACAAGCATAACGCTCATGGCCAACTTGAGCCAACTGTGTTTCTCTTGCTTCCTATTTGTCTGAGATGCGAACACATAGTAGCAGGAAAAATCTTTTCTCTTACTGTTGAAAGTGTCCTGAGTTTGAAAATATCTTGATTTTTGTGTTCTTCTAGGATTTCCAGCGATTTCATTTAACTTGATTCACCATGGATGACGATGTTCACAGCCCATAGGGTGACAGGGACCATAAATGCTATTGGATATGGTCTTGCCTAGAGTACACATGGAAATGTAAAGAGAAACTTGTTCTTATTAACATAAATGCCTTTCTGATTTCATTTAGTTTTTGTGAGTAAAAGTAATTTACTTTTGAAGGTCTCTGAAATTGAAAGGAAAAATCATTCAAGAATATCAAAATATGTTTCTCAGGAAAGTTATGTTTGTGTCTCATTCTGTTGTCAGAAGTGTGTTTCTTTCCTAGACAATAATAAAAACTTTAAAATAGATATGTCAGCTTTTGGAGAAGGAAAATAATCAAATTGAACTCTTCCAGAAACTCAGGCAAAATGGAAATGCTCATTTCCCTCTCCTCTCAAATGGGAGCGTAGCTAGCTTCTGCCAACTCTCCTGCCCCTGCTTGCCTTGCCTTTGTGTGCGCAGCGATGTAAAGTCATTCTGGGACATGGGTCTCGAGCTTCTCCACGGAAGATTTGGATTTAATTTTTCCTTTTTTAAAAAAGCAAAATCACTTTTTTATTTTTTGTATAATGTATTGGTTTCCCCTAGGAACTAACAGAGTATATCTAGCAAAGCCTGGTTGTTAATTTGCATAGTGTTCAACCTGAAGCAAACTACTCCTTTTGATTTTCTTCCTCTTTTTTCCTTTTTTTCCTTCCTTCCTTTGTTCCTTCTTTCCTTGACTTCTTAATTTACTTGTTTCCAGTACTTTACTGAGATTTAGAAATATATTCTTATTGGAAATAGTTGAAGGTTTTTTTTTTTTTTTTTTCCTAATCAAGTGAAATCAGGCTAATTGAATGTTAAGCATAGCTTTCTAGAGAAAAAAAAAATCCTAGCATTGCATTGTCTTAAATATGTTTGTCTTTATTTTAGTCGGTCAAAAAAATTTTACTAGGTTTTCCTTTACTTTTTTAGTTTTAATTAGAGATTATAGAATGACCTATAGAGGAAAGGAATGCTTTGATTAGGGAAAAACATTGCTGAAACAATGTAATAGAAAGCTGAATTTTAAAAATTATAAGCAAATAAAGAGAATACCATAACTTAGCAGAAAATACTTTGAAAGTATTTTGAAATCAGTATAATATTTCCAGCTTCTTTTTAAAAAAGTATTTGTTCACTCTGGGTCTTTGTCTATTTGTTTCCTTCTTTCTATAAAAATGTCTTTCAAGTTTTGGTAGAGTGTTCACTGAAACTGTGGCTAGCTTGCCTTAGCATGGATAATGTATGCATCAGTGCTCACTAGAAAAAGAGGCTTTGTGGAAGGTAGAACATTAGGATTTACACAGTTGGCTTACAGTGGTCATATGCAGAGTCAGGTGTGGAAGAGTCTGTGTGCTGCGCAAGCAAAGGGTCAGCTGTAGGTTGAAGGGCTAGAGCTCCGTGTAGAGACCCCTGCAAATCCACATAGGGAGGCCAGGGGGTGTGCACTAGAAGGCAGGAGATGAAGCCCAAGGGGAAAGTGAAGACGAGCTCCTCACAAGAAACAGAGGCAGCCTTCTTCTGTGTTCTCCTCTGCTCTATTCAGGCAATAAATCTATCAAGAGAGAATCTTCACTCTTCAGTAAATCCCTTCAGTCACACCCAGAATGATGCTGATTGGGAGTTTTCTACTCCTTTTGACACAGTTAACTATCAGAGACATTGGGTCAATATTCTTCCTCAGAAACATGGACTAACTTTCTGTCTATTTATGACTTTAATTTCTTTTGTCAGTGTCAGAGTTTTGGGTGTTTGCAAGGAGCCCAATACAACCCCGGACACATTTTATAAGATTATTTTATAATGAATTACCCAAATAATCATATACAAAGGATGTAGGAATTCTGTCCAAACAGTAAAGTCCAAAGAATCCAATTGAGGGCCTGGATCCCACAATAAAGTCCTGTGTGAGTCAGGCTGAAGAGCTAGAGCTCATAAGAGTGCCTCCCACAAGTCCAGCTGGAAGCCTAGAGCCCAGGACAGTGTCTCATGCAGTTGTGTTCCATGGATCTGCTCTGCAAAGGCCCAAAGTTTGGTGGTGGAAGCTAAAAGATGTATGCTGGGGAATAAAAGATCTGTGCTAGCAGGTTGAGGGATCCGCACCGGAGCCAGGATGCAATGCTCAAGATAAAAAACAGAGCACCCCAAAAAAGAACCAGAGCCATCCGCAGCAACATTGAAGTCCTCAGCTCCTCCAGTGAGGAGGGAACCAGAGCTCCCATCAAAAAAAGCTGTGGTGAGCTTGTCCAGGAGACTGATACTCAAAGTGAACCATAGCCATCTTCAGAGACAATGAAGTCTTGAGCTCGTCCTCCTTCTCCTGCGGTGGGATCAGCCAAGTTTAGCAGGAAAGCCAGCATGAAAAGGTCCTCCAGCAGAAGAGCCAGAGAACTAAAAGCTCCCCCAAAGATCCTCCAAAACTCCCGAACATTGTTTATAGCTTCCAAACAGACTCAAAACAGCTTCTATGGTTTGCTTCTTCTACTGCAGGCAACACTCCTAAGATGAGCCTCCCACACCTAGCAGGACAAGAGAGTTCAGTTTAGCGGGGTGTAGTAAGTTGACCACCAGCTGGCAATCTACCACAATCAGCATTTTATAAGCTCTGTTATGTAAATCTTTTACCTCCTTGCCTAAATTTATTTCTAAATACTCTATTTATTTTAGAATCTTGCAAATGGAAAATTTAAATTTATGTTTCAACTATTCCTTCCTAATGTATAAGTATGTTATTGATGTTTTAAATTGCCTTTCTCTTATTTATTTATTTTGCATTTTTGAGGCAGTGTTTTTGCTGTATAGAACAGGCTGGCCTTGAATTCACTAGGTAGCCCAGGCTGGTCTTAAATTCGCAGTGATCCCCATGTCTCAGCCCCCTGAGTTTGGGATTTCAAGTGTGCATCACCACTGACTCTCTTAAATCACTTTTATATCCTGCAATTTTACTAAGTTGCTTATTTTTTGGGGGGGGGAATTTTTTTACTGTATTTTAAACTTCTCTGTATACAAAATCATGAAATCTGGAAGCAGGGACAATTTAACTTCTTCCTTTCTGTTTTGAATGCATTGCATTTCCTTCTCTCAGATAGCTAAATAAAGACTGATTTGATATCTAGTTTCTTGGAATCAGAACCTAATCCAAAGGGTTCTCTATTCAAGGTACCTTGTGGAAAGTACATTCTGACTAGACAGACACCAAGAATTATTGAAGCTGGGAGCTACTTGTGAATGCTCAGAACATGAGCTCTTAAAATTTACTTGAAAGTGGGGAGCAAAACAGGTGCTTAGCCTGAAGTTCCTATTTCCATGCGAACCTGTAAACTTGTTTCGTTCACAATTGAGAAATAGAGACAAAAGAATCCTTCCACCCACATCCACTTCAAGTAACAACGATAACACAGCGATGAAAGATAACTACTGAATTCAATTTGAGTACTTACACAAAGATAGAAACTTCTGAGTTGAAGTGTATTTCCACAGCTTTAAAACCAAGTATGTCATTTGTTTTGCAGTATTCTCAATTTCTAGTTCTATTTCTAGTACTGTTTAATAAAATTATGAGTCAGATATAAAAACATCTATGTGAATATTATATTGATTCATAATACTAGAGTAAGAACCCATATAACAATATAGGCTGCAGTTCTTAAGCATGTATTAGAAACTGCTTTTTTAATGTCTCTGAAAAAATGCACAAAGCCCATGCAAAATTGAGGATGCTCTTGGATATAAATACTTTTGTCCTGGGCCAGGGAGATAGCATGATGGCTTAAGTGCCTGCCTGGCAAGCACAAGGTTATGAGTTCCATCCCTAGTACAGAAAAAAACAAAAACAACAACAACAAAAAAATCCTTTAATACTTTTGTCCATGAACTCTGTAAAGATTCATAAGTTTCATTTCAATAACTGTCCACATAGGTTACATGAATCTTATTGCTTATTTTTAAAATATGACTTTTTAACTTTCTTATCATCAGAATAGACATCATTATTTACATGAGTACATTTTCTTTATTCATATCCGAAGTGAAGTACAATGAAATAATTATTGTCTAAGTTTTTGGTCAATTTGCATACATTATTAATTATTTCATCTGTTACATATTTATTGAACATTGCTACATGTCAAGTCTTGTTCAATAGACTGCAGATGCCAAGAATAAATTAAGAAGCGTATGTTCTAAAACCAAATATGTTTCAACATTTTTGAATCTCTCTTACCAGGTATTTCTATGAATGAAACATATTCCAAAGCTTCTAAAAATTAAGCAGAGGAGCTGGCAAGATAGCTCAGCATATCAAACATCTTAGGCATAACATGGAACATGTATTTTTCATCAAGTATTGATATGCTGAAC
>NDGM011062810.1:0-20760 GCA_002564305.1 Octomys mimax
GAACTCAGGCCCTTGCGCTTGCCAGGGAAGCGCTTATTCCACTGAGCCAGCTCCCTGGCCCCTCTTTTTTTTTTTTTCCTTTCTTTTTTTTGTACTTAGGACAAGGTCTACAGGGTCTCACCACATAGATCGGATTCGTAGTGATCCTCCTGTTTATAGCCTCCCAAGTGCTGGGATTACAAGTGATGCCACCACGCCTCGTCTCAATTGCTGTCTCAGGGCTCCCTGGTGGCGGGGCTGACAGGGCAGGCCCGGGGATCCCTCCTGGCCCTTGCGACCACATTGCTCTTTCAAAAGCACTACATTTACAGGGGTGATTGATAGATGCCCATCATCTTCTGGGAAGGGAAAAGGGACAATTTCCAAAAGTGGAAATGCAAGAATTATCCCCCAAACATTTAAATGTAACTAACTTAGTGAATTTGAATCATTAAACTAGAAAATTCTATGTGTGAAGCAAGCGATCACAGAGGTGTGAGAAGAAAAAACACGTATATGTTGCCTTTTTAGGTGGAAAATTAGAATTTCTTGCGTATTTTATATCTCGTTAAAGTGGTAGAAAATAATGTATATATCTAAATAAGTATTATGTCTGGTACATAGCATTATATGCGTGATGTGTTACTGCACATCATACTTTATGTGTGTTTATTTTTAAATGTTAACATGGTTATGTAAACATAGTTATAAAGCTTCTATATGTCCATTTCACTTGCTAATATTTGATCTGAGGATAAAGGCATAAGCAATTATTAAGAGCATATAAAAATCCTGCGTATCATATACGTGGAGTAGCAATAAAGTATTAAAAACAAATAAATAAAAAGAGATAACTAAATCTGTCATATTTTTGATATGTAATATTTATGACATAAAAAATCCAATAAGATTTTTAATGAATATTGAATTAATTCCATATTTATGTGAATAAATTTTCAAAATTTGCGTTTAACTTGTAATAGAACCTATAGTTTTTCAAAATATGCTCTATATGGTAGTATGTACTTTCTCTCTCCCTCTTTCTCTCTCTCTTCCTCTCTCTCCATCTCTCTCTCTACTTAAAAGATACACATATTCCTAATCCAACTGCAAACACTGCCTATTTATGAGAAATAATTTGAAGTGTTACATAAAATCAAAATATGGAAATATGAAATTAAAAATGCCTTATTTATTTTCAATTATGTCAAAGGAAAGAATGCTGATAAAATATGGCTCTTTCATGGCTGAGATGAGCATTATAGTATTGTCAATCCTTTTTCCATGATTTTGTCAAATTTTGCAGCTAAGGAATTGTTTGTGATGCTCTCACAGAAATGAGTGACAGGGTGGAAAGGAAGATCAACAGGGGAAGCCGGAAGGGACTGTCACTTGTCCGCCTAAGGAAGAGACAGAAGCCTAAATGCCTCCAAACAGGACGGCTTTAATCGTTGGGTGGTGATCAGTTGCTCCTAATTTATGCAGCAAAGGAGACGAGCGGGCGTGGAAAACTGCAACAGGAACTTAGATTAGACAGCAAGAAAGTACCCATAAGAATGAAGAACCAAGCAGCATGATTTGTTTGAGGAATTTAAAAATCGCCCTCATTTGAATATATCATTTCTTGCCAAAGTGCATGATCATTTCATTTGTAGTGCTTTTCAAAGAAAATTTGCAAAGCATACGCTCATCAATCAAAGTGAGAACATAGAAAATGTGGTACAAAAATCATCTCTATATTCCTCTAAGGGGACTCATGATAGACGCTCAAAGATTTTGTGTTTATCTTGTGTTTTAACAGAATGAAATTTTTAAAAAAAGAATGAAATTAAATAAATGTTGAATGGCTGAAATAAAAATCAGAAGAAAAGGTGCCAGGGAGATGGCTTAGTAGAATAAGTGCTTCCCTGGCAAGTGCAGGGGCCTGAGTTCAATCCCCAGTCACGAGGGGGGAAAAAAAATCAAAAGAAAAAAGAAATACAAATAATTTCCTTGGAGTGCATATAATCTTTTTCACTGAGTGTTATATCTCAGGAACTTGCACTTACCTAATCCTTTTAAAACCTAATATTCCATAATATGGGATAACTGTGATTTAGTCAATTAATTCTTAAATCTTTGTTGTTTTTTGTATTAATAAAATAAATTATTCTTGGTTGTCTTTTGATATATATCTAAAACACATTCCTAATCATTTCCTTAATCTATGCTTTGAATTACTTGAGCAGAAGATATGAAAAGCTTTAAGACTTTACAGAAATCATTTCCTTAATCTGTGCTTTGAATTACTTGAGCAGAAGGTATGGAAAGCTTTAAGACTTTACAGAAATCTTGACAAATGTTTCCATAGGAAAGATGTATCATATTAGCACCAACATTTCGAAGTAACTGGGGCTGAAGATGAAGATCACTTTTCCTCGTATTTAGTCTGCTCACTATCAGAACCATGATAGACTAAATTTTTCCCTTTGGAAAGAAATTTCCCCCCACTTCTTTGTAAAAAGAAACACTCACCAGAAAAGACCTCCAGTTTCTGGCAGCAGCCGAGGCTCACTAAGCCATATCAAGAAGATCATGTCATTCTCAAGAAAAGCATGTTTCAAATGAAAAATAAATGTCAGCACTGAGTGTTTTTCTTAGCATCTCCCTATCTGCCTTCAGAGTCAGTCGTAGCTCACCACTTCCTCTCTCTGGTTTATTTGTATTAGAAATAAGTGGATTCGTTAACAGGGCCACTTGGTGGTCAAGCCAGAACTGCCAGTGTCCTATAACAGGTAATCGCTGTATTTTTCATGGGGTGACTGACGTTTACTTTGTTGATGGCCCCAGGAGCTGATGTAATCTGAGATAGGTCTTTGTTTATTTCTTGTTTTACTGATATGCTGACCCATCTGAAACCAGCGAGAAAGAAAAATAAACACTGTGGAATATGGTACCTGCCTGCACTCTTCCTTTGCTGGCTTTTATGGAATGTCTTTAAAGGTTTTCCTTAAGGGACTCTTTTCCCAAAGAAAAAGCCTTATCTTGTCTCTATCTTCTAATTAAAACAATGCAATCAACCTCATACCAAGTTCAAAAACAGAAAAGACAAAATAGGAAAAAATGAAATTAGGACTTAGAGTTTTTAATTGCCCTTGGAGTATGTGTGTATTCATCTTTTGAGGATTAATATATATGTATATGTATATAAACATATATTATATATGTATTAGATAGATAGGTATAAGTGGATAGACATACGGATACTAAGCTGCTCCATAGCAATTTAACTTTTTTAAAGCACAAAGTCAATTTTTCTATTGTGATTCATTTATTTCATTTTTCTAATGTGTTAAGATAGAATATTATTGTTGAAGGATTGAAAACGAGAAGAATACTTTGACTGTTCTATATTTAATGGAAATTTACTATTGTGTCAGAAACCGTATTAAGCTATTTTTATCTTACTTATTACACAGTAAGTAGTCATATTTTATAAGTGAGGAAAATGAGGCATGGAAGGTTAAGCAGGTCCCCCAAGGCAGAGGGTAAGAGTTGGAATATGCCAGCCCCACGCCTATTGCAGCCTCGCTCTGGAGTCCTCCTCTTTGATTGACAAGCTACACCATCAAGGTACTTCAGGACATCCAAAGTTGACACAAGCCAAACATTCTGGAATCTCTGTTCAGGCGAATGATGTCTACTCATGATGCTAATTGTCTTTATATATCCAGCATCAGCTAAAAATGAACTGAACAGTTGATGTTTGTTTAACTGTGCAGAGCAGCTCCCTCAGAACTGTTTTACTTCTGGTCAAACCCTTATTGCTATTTCAATTTTGTAACTAGAGTTGTTTTTAATTCACATTTGAGTCACAAGAGCAGTTGAAATTATTTCATCAGTCATAATTAACTACGGATGAAATACTTATAGATATGAATATACATGCATATAAGTATGTTTGACACTAAAAACTAGTTACTACAGTTGATATATATATATTTCAGATTTATGCATATATATATTCAAAATATATATTTAATCTCAAAGAGTGACCATTGTTTTGCTGAGGAGCTTCAATATCATTAGAAAAATATAGCCTTTAAGCAAACATTCTGAAGAACTATTCATCCTATTAGGCACAAGCATTAATAAATTTGTGAAATGCGGTAGGCCCATGTGGAGGTCTTCGAGAGTCCCCTTCAGATACTAACTTCCAAAGATGTTCAGTCCCTTCTACGAGATACCCTGGTGTATGCACAAGGCCCGCCCACCGCCCCCTGTAGGCTCTGCACTACCTCTAGGTTACTTCTCATGCTTAATGTAAATGTTATATAACTAGATCTTACATAGGTATTGTTACATTGTTTTGTTTTATTTATTTAAACAGTTTGGTTCCGTCTGCAGAGGTGGAAACCGTGGACATGAAGGGTTGGTTGCGCGCCTTCGAATAGTTTGCATGCACTTGTACGCGTGATGTGTTCAGACCTGCTAATTATACTGCAGCAGGAAGTGTGTTTTAAATTTAAACACATAGTCTCCAGGAGATAAAATAACAGGTAAGCCATCAGCGTCTCCTTGGTCTGTCCTCTCTTCGGCGAGCACAGACACAGCCCCTTCTGGTTGATTTGTCTTCAGGGAGCTTGGCACACAGCTGGACAATATCCCAAGCACCAGTTGCATACTTCATGAAAAGAAACTGGGAAAAGAAGAGGTTTTTGGAAGACCTTGTGAGTGATCAGTGAAACAAGGATGTTGCTAAAAGTGATCTGCTTAAGCGCCATAAGGCTGGCTGCAAGTCTTGTTGCAGCTGGTAGAACTTCTGACTTTGCCAAATAGTATGTTCTGTGGTGGAAAGCAAAGAGGTTGGCATGGGATTAGCTGTGTTCACACCACTGGTGCTGTCATAACTTGGGTTTGATCTTCAGATAAGAGCCCAGGTTCATCAGAGAAGATCCATTCTAATTACTGATTTCGTTTTGCAGAAATCCAATCCAAATAAGCAGGGAGCACTTACAAAAAGTTCTTTCAGGTTACGATAGTAGAAGAAACTCTGAATATGAGAACATTAATGTTTAACATAACTCAAAGAGAAATATGGAATGAGCCAGGTTGAGTGTTATGGTTTGTGCTGAGCTGTCCCTCCAAAGTCTCACGTGGGGGTGGAGGGAGGGATCTCTAGAGCTTGAGGCTAACTCATGATCCAGTGGGATTATGGGTCTCAGTACTGCTGGGATTATGGATGTGAGTACTACACCCAGCCTTGGGGCAGACAGCCTGAATGCAACATAAGAGAGACAGAGAAGCAGACTTCCTCTCTGTAGCCATTGTTGCTGCTACTCCTCCATTTTGCTCTCAGCTCTTTGCCACTATCATGATTGGATGCTCTCTACACTGTCCCACTCTGCCCTGGAGCCAGCTGAGTATGGGCTGAGAAGAGTAACTGAGACACCATGCAACAAATATAGTATTCACTCAAGGTGGCATTATGCAGAGATTTAGTGGAAAGATATTTAAATGGACCGGATCAGAATCATGTGTCAGGGCCGAGGACATAGCACAGCTGCACAGCGCCTGCCTAGCAAGTGCAAGGCCCAGAGTTCGATTCCTGGTACCAAAAAAGAAAATAGTAAAAAAGAAAAAAGACCAAAGAACCATGGGTCAGATACTAATTCTGCCTCTGATGGAACAGAAAATGTTGACATAGGTGTGACAAAGTTAATGATCATTAATTCTCCTTTCATTTCTTGAATCCAATTTTACTCTAAATTCTTTTACTTTTTTCTTTTGTTTAAATTCAAAATTGTTGCATCAGCATGTGTTAAAATCAGCACTGGTTTATAAGTAGACACTACAGAGAAGCTCCTCAAGGCCTATGTTCCTGTAATGGGTGTAGAGCTTGGCTGGAGCTCGGGTAAATGAGGAGGAGCAGGAGGAGGAGGAACAAGAGCAGCAGGAGGAGAAGAATGTGGATTGAGGTGGCACTCTGTTCAGCATGCTATGGGGGCTTTTTATCCACAGCTCTCCTGATATCACAGCTCTTGGAGTAGATACTTTAACTGTCCAATCTGCATACGTAGAATACGATTAAAGATCAGTTGCCAGCCTTATGTTAGACAGGTAGGATGTGGCAGAATTGGGCTTCACAACTAGTTTTGGAGAAAACGTTTCCTTCACTGCATCTCACATTTGTGTGTGCCCAGCAATCTGTCCTCTGGGAACTGATCCTTAGTCCTTGGCTATCTTGACTCTGGCCTTCTTTACTCAAACACCCAAGCAGAGGAAACAGCTACAGTGTCACAGTCTGGGAAGCCTGGCTCAGTGGAGGAACTTGACCTTGGCATACATGAATTTAAAAAAAGAGAGGTCAAGGGGATGTGAAAAAAATTCCACCACATGGGGTTTTGCAGGTCAAGTCCATAGTTTACACTTTATTTTTGCATAGATGAGAAGCTAGTAACACATTTAACCAATTCATATTTTGTAACATTCACTCTAGGAACAATTAGAAAATCAGTCAGAAAGAGAGAGAGTACATTCCAGGAGAAGGTTGAGGTTGATGCAGAAGTCAAAGGAGAGACAAGGGCAGTCTTAGCTGACAGAACTCAAAGGTGGGAGAGGGTAACATGAAGCTCCAACAGCGCCATTCCCCCTCTGGCCCCTGTGGGAAAGCAGAAGACAGGTTGTTGGTGTATGGGATGTGGACCCCTTGAAATGACACTTTATCTTAAAGGTGATATTATTCTATTTGTATCCTGAATGTAAAAATCTTAATTTGAAATGAAGTTCATTATCATTCTTGAATGCGATTTAGGCCATTGAGATTGACAGGAAAGCAACATAAGGAGAAACGACCATGTTAAGTCTGTCATACTATATACTGAGAGTAATAGAAATAATAGTTTGTTCTCTTGGATCTTTCTGGAGTTAAAAAAAAATCTGGTCTGAAATAATCCTGAAAAAGTTAAACCAACACAAAATAATTAGGCTGTCTGTTTTTCTTGAGTTCAGCCTGACATATGACTTTAATATTTTTGTAAGGGTTAAGATAATTTTCTGTATAAGTCTGTGTTGCATCATTGACTTTCCAGTAGGTGGAAAACTCCAGCATAGTATGAAATGATTTTGACTTGATACAGTTCCTGTCTGTATCTAATTTGCTAGTTTAATTATATGTGTACAACTCTAAATCGGATATACAATTTTTCTTAACAGCAAAAAATACAACTTGTCAAAACTTCATGTATTCAAAATGTACTACTTCACTATATATTATGAGAAGTTAAAGTATAGGTTTCCCTTGCTACTTAATACTAAATAGTCACAGCCTGTGTTCTGGCCTAACGGCCTGCCCATTATTGCTTCAAATATACTTAAACACTTGTTGAAAGAAAGTTTATTGAGGTTTCCATTCAGAGTGACTGCCACTGCGAAATATAATTTATTGAACTGTCTCTTACTGGAATACAGCAAGTCAGGTTGATTCTGAATTCAAAAGAACATCGTTTTTATCCTCAATAAACCAGTCAAATGTTTCTAAATTGGTTTATATTTACACTTTCAAGGAACATCGGGGGAAAGTTCCAAGGCAAGTGATTTTTCTGCGCCACCATTGAAAATCAGGTAACATAAAGGCACTGTTCTCCTAAGGCATCTTTTCTTTATGAATCATGTAAAAATAGTGTCTAAAATGCTAACTGAAATTACTGTGATTGTGGTCCAAGCAAAAGGCCCAGAAGTCAGAAGATTATGATCTCAAATCCTACACATAACTTTGGAAGAAATGCTTTTTCTTTTCTTTTTTTGCCAGTAGACTTCTCTAGAAGCCATATATTTGTTTTTGGCCTATAGGGAATTTAGTGCCACTCAGTGTTTGCGCAAAGTTACTTCAGTGACTGATTATTATTAATTACCCTTTTGAAAGAACTTGTAGCCAGACACAACTTGAGTTTCAAAATGAGTTCATGTATTAGTCTGTTGCTTGTAAATAAGATGGTGCTGAAGGTGGCTTATTTGTATCCACAGTCAAGACCAAAAGTCATACCAGGACCTGGCCTGAGGTGGCTGGAAAATAGAGAAGAGGAATTGTACTTATTTGAGGGGTTTTTACTCAGCAATTTGGTGTAAATACTATGATCTTCTGCTTTATTGTATGAAAATCAACAAGTTTGTCAATTAAAGATGGTGATCAATCATAGAAAATAAATATGCATAAACTAGGGTTATATTGGGCAAACTGATAAACAGATCAAAGACCAAAAGCCAACTTACAGTCTCGTGATCACTTCAAAACAGCAGAGGGCAAATAACAAACACCGAGGTCTGAGTGGCTTGTGATGATGTTCTTTATAATCTGTTCAGAATGTGATTTCCTTCATTTTAAATAAAATATGAAAGAATAGTTCTTCAGTTGTATCTCAAATCCCAGCCTTGCTGATTGTGAAGTTATAAAATTGAAGAGTAAGATGGATTTTTTATCAAGTCGCTCTTGATGATCACTGGGGAAACTTAAACAAAAAGTATCAAAATAAAAACAAGCAAGTACATGCCAAAATTTTAACACAAAAACAAAACTATTAGCAGAAAACCAAAATTTCAAATTTTAGAGTATGAAGCTTATTTCATAAGTAATAACAGTTAGTTTCAAAAACGTCCTCTAGTATTGGATCACACTACCCAAAATAGCAACTCTAATTGTAAGGTTTACATCAGAGTATTCCAATCTGAGTGGGACTTTATTTTTTGTTAGAACAATTTAAATCAGTCCATACATATTTATTGAACTATAAACACTGATTTAAAAGTTGTATAACTTTCTGAGTATCCTCTGTGTTTTACTTTTAAAACTCATCAGGGAGAATTTGATCCATACTTTCAGATTAGATCCATGATTTTTAGATACTTGGAAAAATCCATTTGAATCATGTCACATATTCTTTCCTTGAGACTTTCCTACATGTACCTTATAAATTTTTGAATGCCATAGGTTATCTTGATTCTTGATAAAACTCACAAATAAAATAGCTGAGGAATTAGATTTTCTGTTGCTGTTTCCTTCTGCATCAAGTGGCTAATTATGAGCACTTTGATACTCTAATTTCCTTTTGGAGAAGAGGATTATGCATTAGTTTCTGGTGTGGCAAAGTCATGAAAAGGAGAAAACTCTGAAATTAATTGAATTGTTTTAAAGAGGCTGCTTGACAAAGCTGACTCTACCTTCAAGAAGGAGCAGTAAGGTACTACTTAATTAGAAATGTTTTTTTTTTTCATTAAAAATGCAGAGAGAAAGGGAGGGACAGTGAGAGAGATAGGGACAGAGACAGTGACAAAGGCAAAGATAGAGAAAGAGTCCAAGAAGCCAAATAGTCACTCACTCTTACTGATATCTCCATGGGTCATCTTCCCAGAAGCCTAATCTATGAGAATTCATGCTGTGCACCCACTCCTCCTCTGCACAAGTTCTAGTGCTGATTTTCCATAATGCACACCTTCTGGTGAGGAGAGAAAAGCAGAAGCTAGGTATTTGCTACAGAGAATAAGGTATGGGCGAGTGCATGGTAGAAATAGTGTTGTTTTCTGTTTGGTTAGTTTTGTTTGCGATGATCTTGAGGAAGGCGCTAGGAGAAAGTCCAGCCATCTCTTTGTGAAGGAGCTGGGTTGAAGCTTGTGCCAGAGGTACTGCCGGGGCAAGCACCACCATGACGTTACTCAGAATCTGAGAAATGAATTAAGAATGTGCACTCACCTACGGCCAGTGAAGTGAACACAGGATCCTCGTAGCATCTTAAAATCAAAGCTACAGTTTCTCTTAAGATCAGAGAGCTAAAATCTAAAACTGAAACCTCAAATCCAAAAATTTAGGAGATATTTTGATACCTTTCCAGACATGGAAAAGCATTTCCTAGCAAGCACCTTCTCTAGGTAAAGCAACATGACAACAAGCATAATTTTGAAATTACAAAAGAGGGCTAGTTGGTGAAGACTATGTTGCATTTTTAAATTAATTAATGATCTTTATTTTCATGCATGTGTGTATTCAATAATAAATATAGCTTCTCCAGGATCCATGCCTAAGCCTTCTAACTGCCCCACTAGTTTTTAATTCCTTCTTTTTTTCTTAATGTGTTCTTCTTAAATGATTTGAAACCGAACCGACTATAGACAGCCTGTTTTTTGAGTAAGCAAGGCAGCACTGTTAATGTACATTGGATCGCAGAAGTAATCCTGGTGAGCTCATCAGCCACTCAGAGAACACCTTGGCCAAGAGGACCAGATATCAGACACTGGGTGCAAGTCTTTTCATCTCCTGTGGCACTCTCCTGTGACGCTCTAGACCTGTGGTGTTAATGTGAATACATGGAACCGCAGGGGGTGTGGCTGAAACATGACTACTCAAATCCATTTGCTAGATTGTGTTTGCTGAGCTTTCCATAACAGAACCAGCATCCCAGTCTGAGTGGTTTCAATAACAGAAATCAATTTCATCGCAGGTCTAAAGTCCAGAAGTTCAAGATTCAGAAGTGGGGCAGGGCTGGTTTTCCCAAGATTTCAGTCTTGGGCTTGTAGGAACCTGCATTTCCTTTCGTCCATACAAGGTCTTCTGTTGGCCTACCTGGGTCCTTATCCCCTCTTCTCATAAGGGCACCAATTGGATTGGATCAGTCAACCTTCCTAAGCTTACTTAATCTTGATAACCTCTTTCTAAACTTTGTCCCCCAAAACAGCCACACTTTGAGGTACATACTGGACTATGATCCTCAACATGTGCATTTTGAGGAGAAACAATTCAGTCTGTACAGTCTACATATGACACTTCCAATGTTTTCTAATTTAGCATTATTTGGTAGGCTCTCAACCAGCTTCCAAAATTATTCATCCTGTACTATCTAACCAACTGTCCCTATCTCAAATCAACTTTGGGGAAGTAAAACACAAACGAACACCCCTCCTTCACACGCTACCAGCAGCAGACTTTCTCCGATGACAAATCCTAGAGGTCCCCGAGGTTAAGACACTGGTGCCTGGAGTACAGAGCGCATTAGTGTCCTGACAGCCATTTAACAAGTAATCTATTCCTTCCCTTGTAGGCTCTAAGCTGTGCACACCAGGCAAACATAGTCCCAGGGTCCCTGTCGCGTTATTTACCTCTGCTTCGAGCTGCTAAGTCCACCACAGCCATTTAGTAAATTATCAGTTTTCTGATTGGCCCTAAATCGTGCCTAATTAAAAATCTGACCTCCACAAGCTAGTCCTCTTCCTAAAGAGACAGAACATAAACAGGAAAAAATCAACTAATTGCTACAAAAACTGCTTTTGTGGCACTGTAATTGGACCTCAGTGAAACAAATGGAGCCACTGGGGATTCCTTAATGAATGTTTAACTGCGAACGGTAGTCAGGCACTTAAACAGCTAGGCTGATGGTCCCTAATGAAATCAAATAAAATCAAATCAAAGAATCTGGCATTTTTACTAACCAGATTTCTTGGCACTATGACATGAAGAATAATATATGTCCAAGTAAATAAATATAGGAAAAGTTATAAATGGAGCAGTGAAAACTTAGTTGAAACTGCTCAGATTACACTTTCGAAAAATACAACCACCACCACACACATAGAAACCACCTCAAGAAAGTGATGCCTGCTGTTTAATTTCACACATGAATGTCACCAACCTGAAGGCCACTTGGGGGAAATGCTGCCGAGTTGCACTCGGTTCCCATTGACGCTGGCAGAGAGTGCGACGGCCTTGCTTGACCTCTCTCTTAAAAATATTTTCAGGCCAAAAAGACATTTATTAATTGGCAAATGGGAGTGTCACAACTGATGGTGTTATGAATGCACTTCCTTAGGGAGTCCAAGACTTGCTAATTTATGATTCCTTGCCTAAGATATGATGAATGCATTCTAACGGCAGGTGAGCCAGCTCTTCCATTTCATTTCTTGTGACTACTTCAATATTAAATGAAGTCTGAATAAATTGTTTGTATGATAAATAATTTAAGCATGTGGACTCCCATGTTGTGATCACCGGTGCTGACACCAAACTTTGCATTTTTCCTCCTTCGCTGGCATCCAGTTAGTGGACATGCTTGCACCTGAGTGGGGTCATGTGTTCCTTGCTGGTCACTGGGACAGTGACTGGAGAAATAAGGCAGGCCACTTCTAAGACCACTGTGTAATACATCCCAAGATCTGGCCTGTGGCCTTTGTCTTTTGCTGTTGTTTGATGAAGGGATTTAGTTAGCTGCAGGGGCTTGGTAGCAAGAATGCCCACAGAGGATTCACTATTGTGACCCCCACACCTGAATCACCACTGTCTACTAATTTGCAAGAACTGAAAATTCTCAGGTCTTACCTCATAGCTGTAGAATCAAAGATCCGTGCCTGCTCTGGGAGCGAGTCCATCCACAAGCTTTCCAGGTGCTTCTGATGTGTGATGAAGTGTGCGTACCAAGGCCGTCGGTAGTCTCAACACCGGGGAACCTAGAACCTTGAATGAACATGGGCTGGAAAAGCCAAGCCAGCTCTTCTCCTATGTCACTTCACAGTGGCCCTGAAAGTAAGTCTCTCAATTGCATTAAAATGCTGAAAATTTAGGTTTAATTTTTTAGGAAATGGTCACCCTTTCTTTACTAATACATGAGAAACATTTCACTTCAAATATTGCATTTTATTTTTTATTCATTTTAATGGGAAAAAAAGATAAAATAGCAATGAAACAGTTTCAAAGCAGGTTAGTAGGGCCGTTACATTAATTAATACATTGCATATTGTTGTCTTCATAGTAGTTATTCAGAGGACAAGATGCATACATGATATCTTGTCCAAACAATATTAGTACAACTCTTTCTTTGCAATGAACTAAGAGAAAATAGCTGTATATGTATCCTAACTATCATATATATATATATATATATGCACATATATATACATATATATATTATTTTTTCACAACAAAACAGTCTTTATATTTTCACAAAGTTAGTAACACATGACACAGATATAGGGGTAGGCAAAAATTTCATGAACAGAAATCAAACTGCAGTGGAAATACTTGAAATAATTAACAAGTGGGAACTCCTCTTATTCAGAAGTGTTTGTACATTAAAAGAAATTACCAACAGAGTGAAAAGACAACCCACAAATTGGGAAAAAGTCTTAACTAATAAGCATTCAGACAAAGGTCTTCTATCTAGAATTTATAAAGAACTAAAAAACATTAGGGCCCTAAAATATAAAGATCCAATCCAAAAATGGGCACTGAGATGAATGCACACTTCTCAGAGGAAGAAACACAAGAGACAAATAAATACACGAAAAAATGCTCCATATCACTAGCCATTTGGGAAATGCAAATTAAAAAAAAAAAACACTGAGATACCATCTCACCCCAGAAACAATGGCAATCATAAATCAACCAACAACAAATGTTGCAGAGGCCGCAGGGAAAAGGGAACCCTTCTCCACTGCTGGTGGGAATGTAGACTGGTGCAACCATTCCAGAAGTCAGTGAGGAGACGCCTTAAAAAACTAGGACTGGAAATCCCATTCAGTCCAGCTATCCTCCTTCTGGGAATTTTCCCAAAAGAACTGAAAACATCATATTATAGTGATATTTGTGCACCCTATGTTTGTAGCAGCACAATTTGTGATAGCCAAATCTTGGTAATAACCAAAATGCCCTTCCCTTGAGCAAAGCATGAAAAAGATGTGGTGTTTTTATACAATGGAGTATTACTCAACTATAAAGAAAAAATAAACTCGAAGCCTTTGTAGGTAAGTGGATTCAACTTGGCGCTATACCCCTAAGTGAAATATTGCGTTTTAATCCTGATAGGCATCCATAGTGAGAAGCCAATTTGGAAAAGCAGAAGACTGCTGCCATTCCAGTTAATTGATTTAGCAGGAATTACACCAGTGCCTTTTGGCAGAACAGGCAGTAAACCCACAAGTGTATAAAACATGGAGCTAGTGTCATCATGACACTTGGCCACTGAGCGTTCACCATGAGTCCTCATATAATTTCCTTATGAAAGTCAGTTTTTCTCTTTATGTATTTACTTCATTATGTATTTATACATCAGCTTGGATGCTGTTGAATTATTTATTTCTAATCTTTCATTAAATGATAAAAATGTATTGGCCCTTGCTATTTTCATGGGCACTCTCCAGGAAACTAGTCCTGCCTTATAAAGGGGTCCAGATTATGCCACCCCAAAATATGCCTCCCTGGCAGATCATGAGCTGAGCATAATTATGTAGGAATAGAGGTAGGAAGAGTTGTTTTCCCTCCCCTTCCCTGCCCCCCAAGTGGGGTGCAAGTTTCCCTTTGCAAAGGTGCCTTACTGTACTGGAGAGAGAAGAATACACTTATGCTTGGAGACAAAAAGTGGACAGCAAAATAAACTTATATTAACCAACTAGTCAATGTTATAAAAATAATCCTTCTCTTCCATTAGACTTCCGGTGGTTTTCCTAATCACTTGCTACACGGGATCACCCCTTCAGCGCCGAGCTCCTCACTTTTGTTAAAATACTATGCGATCCCCTAAGTCTAACTACTTCTCGGAGCTTCTGCTCTCTGTAATCCACTGTGCATATCCAGATTGATGAAGGTTGTATTTCTTCTCTGCTGTTTTTCTGTCTTTTGTTACATGAACCTGTAGGTTCCCACTGGCTGCACCTAAGAGGGTAAAGTAAACGTGCTTCCTTTCTGACACTTCTATACGCTGCCCTTCTTCACTGCAATTAAATAGCCTCTGAAATCTGCATTATTGCAATAATTATTTGGGTTGCACTTTACAGTTGCTTATTATGATTTAGTAAATGATAGTCAAGGCAGAGCACTGTAGCAGAAATGTCTGTAACAACTCCATAGACCTGTATGTGTTGTGATCTGGTTCTGTCTCAAGCCATCTGTGTACATTTTAGTAAGATGCCTTAAATTTTAACTCTCAAGACCCTTAAATGCAAAATTAAGGTTTCTGCTAAAGGCACTCTAGAGTCCCTTTCACTTCTGTGATTCTCATAAAAAACTCTGAAGTTTATATAAATATTACGCGCTCACTGATAGTGCCCCTGGAGCTTCCCGAACTTGAAAATTTAGAAAACAGGTAAGATTACAGACTGTTTGGAGGCTCCATTTCCCCCCATCTTTGTAAAAGCAAATGGAACAGTTGTTACCTTGGTGCACCAACAGTACAGAGAAGGTATTGGCTGCACCAGAGCAGCAAGTCTGGTATCTTTGTTCTTGCAAATGGCCTTCCACTGGGCGCTAAAAGCTCTAATTATTTCAAGCATAACCAGGCAGTCACGATCACTGGCTGGCTTTCCTGTTTGCATGGGAGCCACCTGGAACTGTACAGAGTGGCAACACTGGAAATAAGGTTGCTGAGAGAAATTAGAGTTGGACCTGAAGTCTCAGGTTCAGACAAGGACTCTTCCAATTCGGCCTCTCGGGCTCACTAATCTCATTTTCTGAGGCAGCATATTAATAACATAGACTTCCCTGGCTCAGGATTTCTTTGTGAAGCATAGTATCCTATGTGATATTGGTGTTGTAGAGATCTTCATTTTCCCCCTGAAATCTTAAATTTTGTTAAAAAGGACGTCAAGTCTGCAGTGGCAATCAACCATGGACTGAGATTCATTATAGAGATCTGTTGGAATTGGAAACTTGAGTCACCGAATTAATTTAAACATACCGTTTATTATTTGCGAGTGCATCGAGTACTGGAAATAACTGCTAGCAAATTGTGTTCAAGTAGAGCTCCTTAGGGACTCCTTAAATAAACAGTTAAGACTCATTTGAAATTAGCAGCCTTCATTTGCATACAAACAAAATAATGTGGTAAAGTCTTTAAAAACTGTTCAGTGGTATGAATTTAAATTCCAGGCCCCAAGGAACAGTACATACACCTGTAATTCATGAAGTCTAGCTGTTTACCTGTAGCTCGGAGCCACAAACTCATTGCTTTAGCAGTGAACTGGTCCAGGGTAATGGGTCCTCCAGGCTGTCAGAACCCAGTGTGCTTTTGCTTGGTCATGTAGTGTCCGGGTGATCATTTTATCCTTATCACTGTTTAATGATCAGGTGGAGTTTGGGAGCTGGGGGAACAGAAGGACAAGGGGGCTCCTAGTGCAGAGGATGTGCCAACTGCACCCCTCTTCCCGCTGGGCATTGCTGCAATGCGTAATAAATATTTGGGGGGGGGAATTGATACGTAGACATGTGGCATCTTGGTCCTTCTAATTCCTCTTCCTCTCTTCTCCTATCACTTCCTCTCCATAGTCCCCTTTCCATTCCCAGAGTCTAGCTCCTGTTTCCTGTCATCTTTTTTTTTTTTAATTTTGCACTTTAAATTACTTATATTTCATGTTTCTCTGATTTACTAAAAAAATGTGAATCCCTAGATATTCACCCTTCCCTACATCTTTGGATACTGAGAAGTAGTTATGTAAATTGGAGTTTATGATGAAATCTGACAATGAGCTCATCTTTCTCTATTCAATTAATTCCTGTTTATGGAAGAGAGATGAATGCTACCACTAGTAATGCAAAACTACTTAAGATATTCTTGTCTGTCTCAAGAATAGCAAGCATCAAGGAGTTTTCAGTGGAACACATCGAGGTCTACAATAATTTACTATGGTAACAAATAAGGAGCTATTAATTTGATAGGAGGAAATTAAAAGCTCTTGCCTGGAAGAAGTGTTGGAAAAAGCCAAGGAAACATGCAAAAGATGAAACTTCTTAGAGACAGAGGTTGGCGTGGAGGTTGCCATGAGTCAGAGAACATCATCAACAACTGGAAGTAGAAGAGGCAGGGACACAGGTTTTCTCTTAGTTTTTCTAGAGAGTTCAGGCCCTGCCAAACCTTAATTTTGATGCAGGGGTGCTAATTTCAGATTCTGGGTGCTAGACTTGTGAGATAATAAATTGCAAGTTAGAAAGTTTTAGAGAAAATTTATGAAAAGTTATAAAACCACAAGGGAAAGGAAAAATTCTAATACATCTCCTTCAGAAATTTAAGTAAAATTTGCTATAATTTAACATCTGAATTTCTAAATGGAAAAAATTCTTAATACCGACAGAGTGGAATCATTGACCAAATAGATACTTATATTTCATGTTATAAAGTTGAAGGAAATTCTACAAATGATTTCAAATGGTAAAATGTGATATAGTAGAAGTTATATCATGAAGACTAAGATAGTTCAATTTAGAAGACCAATAATGGTTAAAATGTAACATAGAGTAATAATTTCAGTAAACAGAAAATAGTTCATAAAATACAATCTGCTTCGACAAAATACCTCCCCAGAATTATGTGAAGAGAGACTTTTCCTAATCTGAAAATTTATCTAGTTGTCATAAAGATAGGATTTTATCATATGGCCAAATTTGAGAAATATTTTCACTAAAGGCAGGCATCATTTAAATCCTTCCTACTATTTATTGTACTGAAGACTTCAGGCCGTGAAACAAATGATCAGGAGGGAAAATGAAAAATATATTTTAGAGGCTGATAATGATCATTAGAGAATCTAAGAGAACCAACAGTAACAGACAGTGATTGCCCATTCAGACCTCTACATAGAAAGTAAATCTAAAAATCAGTAGCATTATTTAAATGTAATAAACAAATTTCTTCAGGTTTTTTAAAATGCTAATAAACTTGCCCAAATAATATTTAACCTTCCCCTGATTGTAGCAGTAAGATTTTCCTTGTTCTTTTAATTTTTATCTTTGTTATTTTTTTATTCACTAGGAGTTGAAAAAGTGTCAAAAAGTCACTCTTAAAGAACAAAACCAAGTAAACAGCATATTTTTTTAAAAAGTTATTGACTTCTGAAATTCTAACATTGATTTTTTTTTAAATTTTATGTGTTTGGTACAGGGTGTCACTGTACACCTTGGACTCACAGTGATCCTCGTATTTGCAGTCTCCCCATCACTGAGACTACAGGAGTGAACCACCACACTCAGTCTTGGTGGCTGGCTCAGGTTGCCTGGGATGGGGCCAGCATGGCATGTGGTACCGGGGATCAAACCCAGGTCCTTGCACTTGCCAGGTAGGCACTTGGACTGCTGAACTAGCTCTGCACCTCTGAACACTGATTTTTTTTTTTTTTCCAGTACAGGCTTCACAGGGTCTTACTACACAGATTGGACTCGTCCTAGTGATCCTCCTGCTTTCAGCATCCCTATTGCTGGAATTACAGGCACGCGCCACCACGCCTAGTTCAATCGCCATCTCAACACACCCCAGGGGCGGGGCCGGCCCAGTGTGCCAGGGATTGAACCTGGGTCCCTGTGTCTGCCTAAGCAGGTGCTTTAACCTGCTGAGCTCTCTGGCCAGCCCCCTAACACTGATTTTTAAGAGCTATTTTTGAAAAGGTAGCAGTAAGTACCAGTTAAAAACTCTTCATTGCATAGTTCATTCTAGTGCTCAATAATCCTTTGAAACTATAATGCTCATTTCACACAGCTGGAAAAAAGTTTACATTGTGGCCAGCTGAGTACCATGACTGCCTTCAGAACAGTAAATAGCAGTTCATTTCTGGATACTTCTTTGATCTATTTTAGGGGGTGACTTAATGACTCAAGCGTATCTGGCCTTTCTTCTTTAGCAACGAACCTTCAAATATTTCTTGAGTTTCTGTGATTGAAATCATCAAAGACTGTTGTTTATAATATTTTTAAATACAGAGATGGAGATAATCAACTCATGGAAAATCAAGTGTATTTAATGCAGTGTGTTCTCAAGATGGCCCAGAATGGCTTTAGAGGTACTTTCTTTATGAATTAATTACTTTTTAAAAAAATCAGCAAACAGGGTGCTGCCCAAATAGCTCAGTGGATTAAAGCACCTACAAGCAAGCACAGGGCCCGGGAGTTCGAGCCCCAGGCCTAATGTGCAGGNCCCGCCCCCAGGGTGCGCTGAAATGGCAACTGAGACTGGGAGTGGTGGCAGGTGCCTGTAATCCCAGCTCTTGGGAGGCAATAAACAGGAGGACCACTATGAGTCCGATCTAGTACTGAGACCCTGAATACCCTGTAGACTCTTCCCTAAAATACAATCAATCAATCAATAAATAAATAAATATCAGCAAACAGAAGCAAAATGATGAAACAGTGAAAACACTGAAATGACCACATGCTGCCCATACAAGCAGACATTTTTCTATAATTATCAAGTACTGTTTTCTTGGCTATATAATTATTTGAGAAAAAAGTTAAGATTGATTTATAATCTTATAAATCACTTATAATTACACACTTTTTATGGAATCTTCGTAAATACTGCAAGGTTGATCTCAGCATTTGAGAGGAGAACATTGGTTACCAGAGACTGGGGAAAGTTAAGAAGTGAGAGGGTTTGGGGAAGGTTGGTCAGTGTGAAGTGGCAGAGAAAGGTGAGAAGTTCTGCTGTGTTTTTACACCTAGTATGGTGGCTACAGACAGAAATAGTGAAGGGTATATTTCAAAAACCCAGAAGAAAGAGTTTTCAATATAATGAAATGATAAATGTTGGAAGAGATAGTTATGCTAGCCTGAGCTAAACATCACACAGAACTCACGTGCATCAAAAGCTCCCAAAGTACTCCCGGATGTGTATAATTTAGATGCTTCTATGTACTACTCAAAAGTGAATTCAAATTTGGACTATTCTTCACAACTATTTCTTTTTTTATGTATTTGGTACAGGATCTCACTATGCAGTTTGGACTTATAGTGATCCTCTTGCTTCCAGCCTCCCCAGCACTGGGATTACAGGTGTGCACCACCATGCCCGGACACTGGCCAGCTCAGCCCACCCTGGGGGTGGGACTGGCATAGTGTGTGGTGCCAGGGATTGAACTGTGGTCCCTGCTCTTGCCTAAGCTGGTGCCTTCGATGGCTGAGCTATCTCACCAGCCCTATATTCTAATTCTAATCTATCTCTGGTGAATTGTGTTATATTGTACTTATGTTACTTCTAACAAATTGCCCCAAAGATGAAAACTTAAAAATGAATAAATTATTTGGGAGTGTAAGACAAGTTTGGCTGGGTGTTCTACAAGGCTCCAGTCAAAAATGTTGGACAGGTCTGGGTCTCCTTGGTGCTTTCAGACTCTCAATTTGTGGGTGAAACTCAGCTCCCCCCCGCAACTGTAGGTCTGAAAGACCTAGTGTCTAGCTGGCTGAAAGTGGAACATGTCCTCAGCTCATAGTGGCAGGCTGTGGCTTTGTGTCACTTGGCTTTCCTGACACAGCTATTTGCTTCTTCAAAGTCAGCAAGGGAGAAAGTTGTCAAAGATAAGTAGATGGCAAGATGGAAAAGTAAAACATGGATCAATCACACGAGAAACACTCCATCGTCTTTGCCGCTGTCTACTTGCTAGAAGTGTGGTGTATGTTCTGTCCATATTAGACAGGTAGAGGGATGCCCAGAGGCATGAATACCAAAAGGAGGGATTTATAAGTACATTTGGACTTGGACCACCATGTCTACTGAATCAAGAGTCTGGAATGTTTGCTTCCATTTATCTAGTTATTGGTCACCAAAGAACTCTAGCATTTCACATCCCATTGAGTAAAGCATGTCACAGGATAATCTCAAGGAAAAGCAAACATGCTTTCTTTAAAAAAAAAAAATGAGTCAACAAGTACTGCACCAATGAATGAAGATGCATAATTCTATTAGAAGAAAATAACACATTCAGAAAAATAATACAATCTATTTAAATTTATATTTCTTCTTCCTCTTCTTCTTCTTCTTCTTCTTCTTCTTCTTCTTCTTCTTCTTCTTCTTC
>NDGM011062823.1:0-14848 GCA_002564305.1 Octomys mimax
AATTGGTTTTGAAACTGTCTCATTGCTATTTGTTTCTCAATAAAATTAATAAAATTAAAAAATAAATAAATAAATATAAATGGTCCGTACTTATCCACCAGCACTGACAACAGGCCTGCATTTATAATAGAGATAACTAAATAAAACATACACACAGCATACAAACCACAAAAATCTAAAATGTTAAGAAAACAAACACAACCTTAAAAGAACACCTTGTGACAAGCTCCATGAAGTTTAAGTAAAAGACCAGCTATACCTACGAACACTCCTGCACGCACAAATAACCCAAGTGCATATTAAATATCTCTATTGGTTTCAGAATTCCAGCCCTAGATCTGCTTGAGAATTTACCTGGACAGCTCATTTTAGGGCTCATTCTGTTGAGACAACACACTGAGGACACTTTCTGCTTACTTCAGATGCTGCCCAGTGCATGTACATCTGAAGCCTGAGGACACAATTCACAGGATTACACTATAACTGTTCCCCTTGCCACATTAAATCCTGTAGTTCCAAATACAGTAAGTAACCAAGACCATTTGTGGCAAATCATGATCTCCTTGCGGTTCCACCTCTAAGGAGTTTCTGGTGGTTTCAAGTGTCCCACGGTTCGTCTCTCAGACTTCTTTGCTCCCTCCTTGCAGTTTTCCTTAGACAATCCATGTTCTGGCTTCTTTAAATTTCTTGGGTCTCCATTGTTCCTTTGGCTTCACCTTCACAGCTTAATACATTGTCCTCTCAGGGATATACTGCCTGGACTTCCTTGCCTTCTTCTGAAATCAGGGTGGAATCCTTTTTAACCTCAGAACTCTCGCATTCTGCGTGTATGTAAGTTCACTACTACATGGATGTTGCCAAAGTCTCCTGGGGGCTGGAGAAATAGGCAGACTTACTTCAGTCTTGACTGTATGGGTAAGTGCCTGGATTGCTGAGCACTCTGATCCTGATTCTGAGGAACAAATTCTCTGTGCCACTGCCATTCTGGAACCTGGTGCAGCCACTGACACTTTGGAACCTGGTTTAGCTGCCACCAATCTGGAACATTCTCCTCAAAGCAAAGTCATATTTTCAAGTCTAAGCCTGCAAAGGGTGGAGACTTGCTGCTTCTAGTGATGCACACAGGCATCATTTTTATTCTGTATTTTCTCATCGATCAAGCTCTCATCAGCTTAATCTTTGCAGTCTACAGTTTTACTGGAGCTTCCCTTTTGGCCAGATTTACAATGTTTTAAATCTTCTGTAGGTTCTCTGCTTCTGACTCTCAACAAAAATCTGGCTAACAGCCCTCAACAATAGCAATGTCATCATGTCAGCATTCAACTACCTTCAAATTTTTTTCTGAAAATTAACTAAACTGCTACCCTTACTCTTAGTCTCTGGCAATGCATCTGGACACAAGCAAAAGGAAGACAAACTTTTTACAAAGACATAACACACACTGTTTGTAGTCCAACAGCCAAAGCAGTCTTCCTTCCCAGCAAAAACCTCCTGAGCCTGGTCTTTACTGGCAGGATTTGTATCAGCATTCTGCTCTTCTTAGCTCAGACCCGAATCCCCACTACAGAACAAACCAAGGCCTTCCAGCACTACTCTTCCAGGCAACATCTCAAAATTTTTTCAAACTTCCCACAAGCCATCCCCAAAGGCTCTTGAACCACATGGTCAATTATAACAATGACCCCACTTCACTGGTACCAAATTCTCTCTTGGTTACTTTTAACTCTTTGCTGAAGTCGAATATGTGACACCCAAAATTAATGGAGGAAGGAAAGGTTTATTTAGGTCAGAGTTTGTGAAAGTTTCAGTCCATAGTCAGCTGGCTCCAAGGAAGGTGGCATGGCACTGGGGCAACAGTTCAAGGAAGCCAAATGCAGCAAAAGCAATAGGACAAAAGAATTAGTAAAGAGCTAACATCTTTCCTTCTCTTACATTGTTTCAAGGCTACTTGCCCCAGAGTAGGTGTGGCACTCAAACCCATAATCCCAGCAATGGAACATGAGTCCATCAAAACTCTATAAGCCTGCCCTATGACTATGCGAAGCTTTGGAGGTACATGTAGGCTCAAACTATAAGACTTCCTAAAAGCAACTTAAGGAAAAACTCTGTAATAAGACACTCTTGGGTATCTTTGCCAGTGCCCATCCTGGGATCGCTGTGGGCCTTACTGTTATTGCTTCTACTTAGGCCTTATCTCAGAAGATCACATGTGTATGCACAGCAAAGATTTTCTGAGGAAACTAAAAGAGGAGACAAATGCAGCAGAAAATAACCCCCAGCCATTATGGTCCAGTTGCCCAGGTGATAGTTCCTGCTGTAGTTCCAGCTGCTTCAGTCCACGGGTAATGGCTGCTTACTGTGAGCCATAGCATAAGAACCAACCAAAGACAGTCATGCATGCTAGTGCTGTGCCACACCCTCTTTGCAGCCCCATTAAAAACCTCTCTTCCTGGGCCTTTGAGGCCTGATATTTCATGGAATAATTGATTCCTGGGTAGTGCCCATTTGATGTTAAATAAATCTGCCTCCAAATCTTGGGTGTCATTTTGGTGTTTCTGTTTGCTATTTCATCCCCACTAACATGGCTCCCACTACCCAGACTGGCCTTCCAGATTTTGTTGAGATGTAATTTAATTGAAACTGTCATATAGTATTACTGAAGCCAATGTCTATAGTTTATTTTTATTATTATTTTTTTTTATAAAGTGTCTTACTACACAGTTTGGACTCCTAGTGATCCTCCTGTCTCAGCCTCCCTAGTCTTGGGGTTATTTTACAACTATCAACTAAAATTACCACTCTGTGACTTAAAATAATGAACTCATTTTCATGCACTGTGGGAAGTTTGAAGCCTAAAGTCAAAGTGTTGGCAAAGTTAACAACTTGGAGACTTCTTGAAATAATCCATTTTGTTACTTATCTCATCTTCTAAAAGTAACCTTCCTTCTTTGGATTAGGGCTCTCTCTCCCATCTTTGTGCACACCATTCTAGTCTCCTTCCTTGCTTCATATCTAAATCATTTGATTTTATTTTCTTGCCTCCTATATAAGAGATAGACTGCAATTATCTTAATTTCATCAAGATCTAAATCAAATCTATGAAATCCCATTTGTTATGCAAAATAATACATTTTTTCTTATAAGTTTATTTTTAAAAATAACTTTATTGAGAAACAAATTGCAATGAGATGTTTTAAAACCTATTACTAGCACAGTTTCAATAATTAATAAATTGCTTATTGTTGTCTTAGTGGTTATTCATTGTACAAGATGTAAACATGATATCCTGTCCACAGACACTATTAGAATAAATCTCTCTATTCACTGAATTAAGATAATGTAGCTGTATAGCTATCCTAGCTACTTTGAATATACAGATACAAAATGGTTGTTTGTGTCCCCCTTTTTTTTAGTTTTGTCAGAGAAGAGTATTCCATTGTCATTTAAATATTATAGATGTGTGAATTCAGCAAAATATTCTAATATAGTCCAGTAGTCCATAATAGTAGTGGGTTTTCCATAAAATTGGCAATGTCAGAAGTTGTTGACTTGAACTTTTCACAGCTCAGCATATTAACGTGGATTTACTTTTTTTTTTTTTTTTCTTTTTGTGGAACTGGGGATTGAACTCAGGCCCTTGCCCTTTCCAGGCAAGCACTTATTCTATCTCCCCCTGGATTTACTTTTTGTATTTTTCTATTTCTGTATTTTTCTGCTGGATGGTTAAGACCAAGATAAAGCAAGATCTATATAACAAGAAATTTAACTTTTGTATCTGATAAGGTCAGCCAAATCCCCTCAGTATTTATTCTGAAACCCTGTACTGCAGATTGTAGATCTGTTGTCAGTGTCAGCCATGTGGATGAGTCATGGTCGTTGCTTGACCAATTTGCTCTCTGTGAAAGCCTGAGAGAATGTTTTCTCTCCATGTGACTCTCCTAGGCACACTCTGCATTTTTAATTTCTGGACACTTTCTGATGATTCCTTTTCTCTCAGCAGTGCAGCCTTAAATAATCTTTGAAAGCTCAATGATTAAACCATTCTACTATAATTGTTCAGTAGAAATAAAAGCATGTCTATAAAATGATTGGCTCAAAAGAATTAACAAAGTATGTTTAAAATGCTTGAACTGATAATATTATAAATTTCCACCAACAGCTAAGTCCAAAAATACATTGTGATTAATTCATTATAGAACAGATTGCTCTGAAATGAGGTGGAATGAGCTTTTGAAGCTCAACCAAGATGGACGAATCTTCACAAACAGAAATGACAATCTTAGGCTGACTAAAAGATAACTTACATAAAGTAGCATATTAAAGTGTATTTCATTCACATGAATGTCTATTAATAGCAAATGAGTTCATTATGGTAGAAATTGGAAAATAGTTGCTTCACGATGAGAGAAGGCAGGCATCAAAACATTTAGATGAAAGGGCATGGTATATTCTTTGCAAATGCTTCTAGTTTGTGGCTTGTAGTTTCATTTCTAATGATGTATTTTGATGATCAGAAAATTGTACAGGGGCACTTTTGGTGGGTCTGTGAAGAATTCCCAAACTTTGCAATGTGGTAATTTGAATGTTTATATTTGTCAAACTCATGGAACTCTACTCTGAAAATGGTTGCATTTAATTTCATGAAAGTTAAAATAAACTTTCTGTTTCCTACTCAGACACTTAGAATTTCTGCAAAATATATATTTCAAAAGGGTTCCATGAAAGCAGAAAAAATCCACTCATAAAAATTCCAAATCATTCTACCCTAACTTTTCATTACCAAAGCAAGTCATAACGGATTGTGATGATGGCACAAGAGGACCAAATAAAGTGACCAGGGAATAATTCTGACAAAGGTGCTAAAAGTTTATCTTAGATTCATTTTTATGTGCCTGACTCTTAATGTTAAACTTTTCTAGACATTGAGCACGGTGATTGGAGAATATGGTGCATTTCAGCAGTTGCCTTAGTTGATTGCCCACTGCCTGTGCTGAGCCCACTTAGGGGAGTGGAAAGCGCTTTTCCAGCTTTGGAGAGGCTGACAGCCTGTCCCACCAGGGGCTCAGCCAGTCCTGCACTGTATCCATGCTACTCTTGGGTGCTGGGCACTGCCCTCAAAGGGACAAGACAAATGCCTTGAAGTGGTCAAGAAATGGAATTTCCTTTTGACTGGAAATTCCTTCATATTCTTCCACCTAGAAGCATTTTTCTCTAAATATTTCTAAACCAAATAAGTCCTTTTTTGGCTTCCTATTTCTATAGTTTTGTCTGCTGCCCTTAGTTACCAGTTTTTCTAACTTGTCTTAACTTCTACTAAGATAATTTTAGGATCCAGTCAATAACGTTTTAGAAATTACTTTCTCCATTTTCTACCCAAGCACATCAATTACCTGCACATGCAGAAGTTTCAGTGCACTGATTTTTCTGTTCTGAATCTATTAACCTTACCCAATCCATTTCTGAAGTAGATCTTCATATACCATCTTTCTACCTTCTAGATGTACCCACTCTGCTGAAAAGGTAAAATATTTTTATTTCAATTTTCATGAAACTTACAGATAGTCTTTCAAGCATTCGCTGTAGCTCTGACCTCAATTACTCTAGATAAGCCAATAACTATATACTGAAATATATATTATGATAATTTGACATGGGCTTACTCAATTTTTTGCTGTTCTAAGAAAATAGAAAGCAAACTCATGAGAAAATGCAGGTTAAATCAGGACCATTTTGTTCTCATTTTTTAAAAGTGCAAAGCATGGGAGCAAAAGCAGGATAGCTTGGCTTCCAGCTGCCAAGAGTGTGCTATGATGTCTTGGTCCAGCCTTCCATTACTGGTCTCAACAAGCACTGCTTTCTTCTGCTGCATTTAGTTATGAAAAAATTCCAAGTGACTGATTCGTCAACTATCCCAAATCATAGTAATTTTCTTCTGAGAAGGTGCTTCTCGGTTGTTACCTTGTCAGGGAACTGCTGTAAACATTTCAGAAACTAAAGATTTGAAAGACTAAGAATTGTTATTATATTTGTCCCCCAAAATAATTTTTGAATCTGACAATTAAAATCCTCCCAATTATAATGAAGCAAGAGAATGATGTTGAAGGCAAACTAATAAACAAGTGCAAAATTTATCTATTATTTAGATTATCTTTGTAACTTTAAATAAAATAATTCCCCAAAGAGGGAAATATCCAATAAAATTAAATGCTCATGATATCCAATTTAGGTCGGCTTTAAAGTCAATAAAATTTTATATTTAATATTCTAGTTTTATTCTCTAAAATGAATAACAATCAGAGGCAGAATTCTCCCATACACTTTGTTTTGAACCTCTAAGCCTAGCTTTCATTCTCTCTCTGTGTCACTCTGTCCATCTGTCTCTGTGTCTCCCTTTGCCTCTGTCTTTCTGTGTGTCTGTCTTTCTCTCTGTGTCTCTCTGTCTTTGTCTCTGTCTCTCTGTTTCTGTCTGTCTCTCTGTCTCTCTGTCTCTCTGTGTCTCTGTCTCTGTCTCTGTCTCTCTCTCCCTCTCTCTCTCTCTCTTTCTCTCTGTCTCCAACCATCCGCCAAGTTCAGGCCAGACAGGAAGCTCCCAGGAATGGAGACACCTGTGTCTACAGGAAACAGCTTCTAAGATATGACCCTTGGAAAGCAGTTCACAAACAGGAACAATTACCCTTGTATCATGTTCTGGAAGTAAGTTGTCCATTAATATCCAACATAAAATTTTAAATTCTGGAATTAAAATATTTGATTAAATTTTGCCTATAAGTAGAAAATATTAATTATAGGTTATCTGGCCAAATACTTTCTGCCTAGAAGTTCCCAGATTGTTTTGAAAGGAATTGTACATCTTTTTCTTACCATTTATCACCCTGGCTATTGTTTTTCTGGATTTTCTTATAGAAGAGCCATTAAGGGGCTGTATTAGTCAGAAGCAGAATTTTAGTTATTTAAGACTTCAGTTATCAACAAAAACTCTTAATTTACTCCCCTTTAATGCCAAAGATTCCAAGTTAGAAATACTTCTCATTGTTTTAAAGGAAAATAAAATTAAGTTTAAAGGGGTTCAGAACCAGTGCTTGGACTCCAGTCATTTCTGGGTACACTGTTGTAAGGATTCTTTGTCTGTCAGTGTTGGCCTCATTGCCACACTTGGAGGTGCCAACAATCCCTATGGCTCTAATATCTAGCTCTTACATACAATGCAGAGGAAAATCAGCTATCTTACTGATACATTCCTTGTGAGTACTGTTCAGATTCTCAGATAAGTTATTTACCAGTTTTCCATTTGCTTTCTACCCATGGTGCATATTATAATCTCATTTTTCTCTAAGGTGAACTTCTGTCTCTTGTGGCATGATGTATAGGGATGTGATTTGGGATGAAAAGGTGTTGTACGGATTATGCACTGCCATTTGAACTGGAAGTTAGAGCACTCAATTGGAATCTCCTGTGCACACCCAGATTGCCACAGAGATAGAACAGACATGCTGCCTCAGTACACTGAACACCTGGTGATCAGGAGCCCTGGAGTGAAACAGACATTATAGGGGAAGTATTTTACACCATGAACGTGAGCTTTGAAAATCAAATTCACTCCCTCATACCAGTATTAGAAATTCAAGAAGGGTAACTTAGATTCTTCAATACTGTGTCGTCTCTTACTGTCACTCTGAGACTCAAAATGATCTCAACTCCTAAAAGATTCTAGAGAGTATTAACACATTCATTAAAAATCATTTTCATTTATATTATGGATAAAATGTAAGATGCTTATAGAATTTTGATGAAAAGATAAATCAGAATAAAATATTTTTAGCATTGCCTTACAATCTTAGTATTACCTTATATTCTTTTTTTAGTGTATAAATTGACAAAAATACAGCAGTGTGCTAAGGAGTAACTGTATTTTGGAAATTCCAAATAACATATTCTGTGTCCTACTTTTCTATATTTTTGAAATGACATTTAAGGAATAGCTGTCATTTTGAACATATATATTACTTTCATATGGGTTTGATTTTATAGTGTATTGTAAGGATTGACACAAATGCCTCTTTCAGTAATTTTTTTTTCTTAGTAGAAACACATTTTGTTCATTTTCAAATTTACAGAAATTTATTTTGGTACAACCTTGTTACTTGGCTTTTGTATTTTAATCCACAGTCTTATTTTTCTTTTACATTCAATCTCCAGCACTCAGTAGCATTTTCTTAGCGACTTGCAGGACACTCAGCACAGAGTGTTGCTCTGTGGCATGGTTGTGCCTACCTGTGCAGAGATGAGAACACAAGCATGACATTTGCAGTCTTCACCATCACTGAGCTAAGTCATCAGAGCTTCTCCGGGCACATTTCCTAATATCAGTTGTCCTTCCCAAACACCAGACTGTGAACACATTCCATTATGAAACTTAACTTATTTATTACACCCTGTAGATCATTCCTTTAAATTTGCTTTTTTATAATGTTGACTCTTTTTATCTTCCCTGTGGCCCCAGCAGCAGCTTAAAGAGAAAGCCCAATGAATCATAAGGAGTCTTTCATGCACGGACTGGTTACCACAGTGGTGGCAGCTTATGGCTCTGAATGAATGTTTTCACATGCCCTAAACTGTCTCCCCTTTTCAAGGGCAAAAGCCTTAATGAAGGTGTTTGGCTATCAAAGCTGCAGAATAGAGTTAAGTGGAAAAACGCATGTGGTAGCTGTTAAATTCTGGAGCTCATGTGTTTGGATTATTTCAGGTACCGCAGTGCAGTTTTTGCATTTTTATTAACTGATGAAGCCCCCATTTTTATTAAGCACATAAAAGATAGTTGCTTCTACATTATATCTTATTTTATGATTCTTAAGAGATAAAAATCTATGGTAGCAAAACACTCCCAACCCTCAGGTTTGACCTTTCTTGCTTCCAAAAAGAACTGTATTCTTCATAACCACATGTACAGCTCTCACATTTTCTTCAGTCTTCCTGAGAAAGCAGAGCTACAGCCTTCCTAATATGTTATCTTGTGATATTTTCTTAATGCTTTTTCCTTTTATTTTTCTTCTCCTGCTCAACCTCATGGAAAGGGGAAATATTAAGCAGTAAGAGTCAAGGATCACACAATGTTCTATGATGGAAAAGACCTCTGAGAGCATCTACTGCAACATTTTCATTTAATCTGTGCAGAAAAGGTGATGTAGAGAGGGAAATTTAGCTTTCAAAGGTGATACACTGAGCTAAAGGGATATTTTGTTATAACCAGCAGATTCTGATTTCTAATCCAGGTCATTCCATTTGTTCCTTCTTGTGTGATGCAGACCTCAGTTTTAGGTGAAGGAATCAGACCCACGAAAAATTAAAAATAAGGGCTGACCTGATAGTTCAGCAGACTAAAGTGCCTGCGCAGGCAGAGCGCAGTGGCCAGGGTTTGATCCCTGGCGTGCTGTACCAGCCCCGCCCCCGGGGTACGCTCAGACTGCAATTGAGACTGGGCAAGGTGGCGCACATCTGTAATCCCAGCCCTTGGGAGGATGAAAGCAGGAGATACACTCTGAGTCCGATCTACATAGTGAGATACTGTAGACCCCATAGACCCTGTCCTAATTATAAAATAAATAAATAAATAAAAATTCAAAATAAATACACTAACAATGAGAGAAAAAAAAAGAAGAAGAAACTTACAACCTACAAGGTTTGACCTACAGGTGAAAGAAATTAGATGATTTCACAAATGGATAGGGAGGTAGTTGACATACCGTGCCGACTTGAGGGATCAGAAGCTTGGCTGCATCGGCTCACGGACCCCACGACCTGCAGCATGCAGGCCCGTCTCTGGGGCAGGGGTGACCCATCCTAGAGAGAACCAGCATGAACTGGCTGTACAAAGGGCCTGAGTAAGAATTGGCTCGCCGCTTCCTTGGCGGAGCGCCGCTATTCGTAGTCGGTGTGGAGGGAAGGAGAGGGGCTCGAGGGCGCTGCAGCTGCTGCTGCTCCTTCCGCTCTGCACTATTTTCTGCCACGATGCACTGCTGCCTTCTGCCTTTGCTATTCTTCCTTGAAGCCAGCCCAGTATGCACTGAACCCTCTGCTCACTGTGAGCCAGATAAACCCTTTCTTCCTTCATTTTGGGTCTCAGGTATTTTGTTCCACCAATGAGTAAAAAGGAGCTGAGACGGATAGATATAAGAAAAGTGATATGAAATAAAGGAATGAGAAAAAAAGGAACATTCTTTTCATAGGCAAAGGGATATTTACTGTTGTTTTTTCCTACTCTCACCTTTTTTCATTCTAAATTACTTATTTTTTATTTACGTAAATATTTATTTCTTTATTTTATTTTTTTAGGTACAGGGTCTCGCTACACAGATTAGACTCATAGTGATCCTCCTGTCTCAACTTCCCCAATGCTGAGAGTACAGGCATGTGCTACCATTTCAGGTTTTGGTGGATAGCTCAGTGTGGGGATGGCATGTTATGTGGTACCAGGGATCAAACCCAGATCCTTGTGCTTGCCAGGCAGGCACTTAGACCACCAATCCATCTCCCCAATCCCTTTCATTCTAATTTAAAGAGACTGTATAGAACAGGACTCATTAGGCTGAGGGTCACTTAGATCCTTATACATATGAAGAACAATATACATAGCCAAGATCTTGTAAATCTGCCTGTTTATATGTTCATGGTCTCTTTATCTTGGCTAAGTCTAGGCCATGTAGGAGATATGATTTTAAAAAATTATGCATATATGTTTTTTCAAAGTTTCATAGTCAAAGACACATTGCTAATAATGCCCCTCAAAATTCTCCCCCTTGCTTCAAGCATATTTATTCTATAGTTCTTGTCACCCCCTGAAGCAATTCTAGAAGTTATCTTTCAAGCTGTAGCTGCACTGTTGTGGCTGCCTTGGCAACCTCCACAGAACCTGCGCATTTACCTTTCAGGGCCATTTTGACTTCAGCAAAGATTAAACAGCCATGTGGTATATTCAGTGAATAACATGGGTAACAACACATAGTGTTTCTAGGAACCCACTTTTCTGTTGGATGGGAAACTGTATTCACTGTACTTTTCCTTTTATATATATATATTTTTTGAGTAAAAACAAAAACAGCAAAACCAAAGACAGAAATAGGGTAACATACAACAACACATTGGTACAGATTTTCAAACCAAGAGTAGCAAGTTAACAATGGTTGTTATATTACATATTTTATTGTCAAATCTTTTGCTCATATTAGCAGATATAGACATGCAAGATTCAAAAAATAATTGAACATTTCTGCTTGCTTTCAATAAACCTTAATTGCTTCTCTCTTAGTTTTAAAATTTATTTTAAAGAGAGAATAATAATAATTGATGAGACATTAGAAATAGTATACATCTAGAGGAACACGATGAGAGATATACAACTATGGTTTTTGTATTGCACATTGCTGTCTTCAATGTAGTTACTCAGATTGCAGATATTAGCTTTGAGAGTTAGTCCAAGTGAAAAGTTTAAACATTAACAGCAATTTTCAAGAAATTAATGGAAATTAGTAGTACAATCATCTGTTATCCTCTATATATACTTGCATTATTTTTTCCCTTCATTTTCCCCCTATATTTTCTTCTTTCCCTCATCTTCCTTGTTTATTCCTTATGTTCACTTTCTTTCCATTTTATTATATCTATCAGAACTTTCAGATTTTATTTATTCTTTCAAGTTCTAACACTAGGGAGATGATACAATATTTACACACACGAGTCTGATTTACTTCACTTAGGAGTATAGCTTCTAGTTTTATCCACTTACTTGTTATAAAAGCCATAAGTTTGTCTATGTAGCTGATTAATACTGTGTTGTATGAAAATACTACATATTTATATCCATTCATTAGGTGATAGACATTTTGGTTGTTTCCAAGATTTGGCTATGACAAATTGTCTTGCTATAAATGGGGTTGCACATATGTCACTGTGGTATGATGTTTTCAGTTCATTTGGAGAAATATCAAGAAGTAGAATAGCTGGGTAGAATGGGATTTCCAGTCCTAGTTTCTTAAGAAGCCCCTGCACCGATTTCTATAGTGGTTGTACTAATCTATATTCCTCTAAAGTTACTCTGGCAAGATGACTACCAGAACTGCTTCAGAAAGTGGTTAAGAATGGAGAGATAAGTGTGTTCAAAGTACAGAGGGGTAAGGGTTGGTGATTAAGGGGATTTGTGTCAATGTAACCTTTGCTGCAATAACTTTTACATTTAAATATTCACTATAGTATTCAATTACCATGTACATGTAAGTAACTGAAAGAGATAATTTTGAAATTTTAAATGCCTTCAAAGCATTATATTTAAAAAATTACACACATATCTCTAGGTACTTATATCAAAAGCAATCATCATTATCAACCTGAACACAAGCAGAGTGTAATTTTATGACTTGTTATGTAACTTTAAAGACATCTGAAGAATAATCATAAATATTTAGGCTGTCTCCTAGGCCATGCGAAAATTTAAATCATCAAGACATAGCACAGTACTAGTAAATCAAAAAAATGAGCTACTAGTCATTGATGAGAAATAAGAAGCATTTTTTCACTCATTGATTAAATTTGCTGCTCATCCCAAATGATAGTCTGGATACTGGGAGTAACACAAGAAATTAAAATAAAATAGAGTTAAAAGGTTTCTTTCCTTTTTATTAATTGGGACAGTCTGGTTAATTTTGTAGCAGCCAGATTATTGTACATGGGAGACTGTATTATAGGAATAACAGAATATTCATTAATTATTCGTTATCATCCTTTACATGCTCCCACAATTTCCAAAGTGGGAACTCACATGGCTCAGTTCTTTGTTACCCTTTCACTTACATAATTTTCCCAGTTGCCATAGCGACTGCAATAGTGTAGTGGTGATGGTTGTAGGATTTCTAGGACAAGGTTAAGGCCCAGGCATATGGTTTGACTCTACTTCCTTTAATTAGTGCCGTTTCTTCCCTTACTTCTTTCATGTTCGGGAAGTCTTAACAAGGCTGAGGAAGGAGTATAAGATTTGGGCTACTTAGGACGGTCATATAGGGTTGACTTAGCCCAGGTGTCCCCTTACCAATAATGGTGAATTTGGAAGCTAAATGAAAGCTTCTTTGGATTAGGATGGAATTAAACTTTCAAGAGCTACCAACCCCTACAATTTTATAGTGAATAAGACCAAAGAAAATATCTGACACATCAAAGGTACATGTCACAAAGACACACATACACTATTTTGAATCAAGGTGAGTAGGGGACCTGGCCTGCTTAGTTGCTCAGGGAGAAGTTTATGAAGTCTCCACTCTCTAGTACATAAATTAAATGGATTATGTGATATATATTTACTGATATATATGTATATATATATGGATATATTCTAAGGCAAATTGTAGATCACATGCAATATGTTGATATATTAATTAAAGTCATTAAGAACAAACAAACACAAATACTATATATTAATGATTCATGGTATGCTATTTATTTGGAGGCAATGAAATCAGATGACCTCTTCATTTCTGTCACAGTGAACATTACTGATGTATATTTCATTAGACATATACATTTCCTGACTTTTAGTCATTAAGAACATGAATTTAAATAATCCACAGAACCCAAGCAGCCAAGCATGATGAGGTTCATAAAAATCTCATTTGCATTCCAGAGAGAAAAAGATACTTGCAAAACAATGAGAATCTAATTCAACAGTCAAATATTTTTTTCAGCAATTGATGAACTGCTTTTAATCCAACAGTATGTATCATTGCTTTGTAATTTTTTGTAAGTTACAGGCTTCTGAAAAAGATACTAAACAGGATATATGATATATGATACTATGTAAATATTGAATGCCTTTCAATTGTTTAGTTGGAGCCTCTTGGTAAGGAACGGTGCATACGCAAAACTGTAATGTTGGAAAGATTTTTCTATGTGCATCACTTCGTAGTAGTGATTTTCAAGGAATTTTGCAATGCCTCTGACAGGTGAATCTATCCTGCATTTGCTATATGTATTTGATGCTTCATTGTGTCTTCCTGGGATTAATAAGGCAAGTTATTTTCTCAAGATACTCTACACGCTTTGACCTCATTTTTGTCCCATATATAAAGTTAGAATAGTTACAATGATTTTCAAAAACATAACAAGATTTGAATTACAAAGTACACTAAGGTACCTAACTGATTGCATAATATCATCCAGTCTCCTCTCATTCAATTTGGAAATTTTAACAATCTAAAAATGTTTTTGTTTTGATTACTGAGTCCCAAAACCTGATATGACCTGAATTCCTTTGGTAGAGAATCTGACCTGAGTTATGTAAAGATATTTTTAGCCTATTTATAATAGGATGTGTGAATATTCATAGTTTGACTAGAAAAACTTGTGTGCAATTTTTACACAGCTGTCCACATTCGACAGGCTATGCTATGAAATAGAAAGTTTTTGTGTTTATCACCATTTTGAGATCCAGGGGATTCTGGTAGGGAATACAGAAGTTTCTAAAGTGATTTCAAGTATGGAATTAGTAAGACAGAAAGGACATCAATTGCCATTACTCCTGAATTTCTGTTTTGCAGCCTATAACTGCAGCTATATCATAAAAGTAATTAAAACAGGAAAAAGAATTTCAACTAAATGGTATTTTTGATCACAAGTTTGAGTTAGGCTAGGAAGCACCAAGAAAAATTAGATAAAAAGAAGGGCTGTAAGGATAGCTAACACTTTGGCCCTAGCTTTTCAAGGTCAGTGAAGGCTCAGGACATAGGAGAACAGTACAGTAACATCCTGTAACTCAGTTGTTTCCCAAATTTTCTGATCAAGGAGATTATGGGGCCACAGAGGAAAGTGA
>NDGM011062825.1:0-10083 GCA_002564305.1 Octomys mimax
TATGAAGACAAAATACAGGAAGCAAAGCCATGCTGTTATGTTGAGCTGTGGGGGACTCAGGACCCAGGAATGATTTTGGGAGTATTGCTTCTTTTTCAATTTCATTGCAGATTTTGAGGAGTATTGGGATTAAGTCTTCTCTAAATGTCTTGTAGAATTCAGTTGTGAGTACCTCAGGACCTGGGCTTTTCTTTTCTATATTTCTTTCTTTTTCTTTATCTTTATCTTTTTTTTTTTTTGTATTTCAGGGAAGGGTCTATAGGGTGTTCAGGGTCTCACTAGTAGTTCAGACTTGTGGTGATATGCCTGTTTATAGTCTCCCAAGAGCTCTGGGATTTTCTAGGTTGGCGGGTTTTTTTTTTTTTTTCACCACATTTTGAATTTCATTGGCTGATATTGGGCTATTCAGAGTTTTTATATCTTCTTGATTCAGTTTTTGGAATTTGTACCTACCTAGGAATCTCTCCATTTCTTCTGTGTCTTCAATGGTGTGAGAGTAAAGATTTTCAAAACAGCTATACATCATCTTCTGAATTTCCACAACATCTGCACTAATTTTTCCATTTTCATTCCCTCTTGCTTAAATTTGATTTTTTTTCTTTACTCTTTCTGATGATGTTGACTAGGGACTTATTAATTTTATTTAATCCTTCATAGAACCATATGTTTGATTAGTTAATTTTTATATTGATTTCTTTGTTTCAATTACATTAATTTGTTGGGGTTTTTGTTTGTTTTTTTGTTTTTTATTGTTTTTTTGTGAAACCAGGGTTTGAACTCAAGCCCTTGCACTTACCAGGCAATCGCTTATTCTACTGAGCCATCTCCCCAGCCCAAATTACATTAAAATTAAATTACATATCTGCTCTAATCTTTATAATTTCCTTCTTTCTTTGGACTTTGGGCTTGGTTTTCTCTTCTTTTTCTAGAAGCTTGAGGTCCAACATTAAAGTATTTATTTAAAGTAATAAATACTTTAGTATACATTAATGTTTTCTTATGTATATGTTCACTGCTATAAATTTGTGTCTGATAACTGCTTTCATTACATCCTACAAATTCTGGTTAAGTTCTCTTTCAATTTTCACTGGATTGTAGATGTTGTTTAATTTCTTCTTTAATTTGATCTGCAACCCATTGCCTGTTGTCTTAGTTACTATTCTCTTGTTGCTAGAACAAAATACCTAACACCCAAAATTAAGTAACAAATGTTTATTTAGCTCACAGTTTGTGGAAATTTCTGTCCATTCTCAGGTGGTTCCAAGGCAGAGTGGCACAGGGCAGAGGGCAGCAGTTTGTGGCAGCAGAAAACAGCAGAACAACAAGAGCAAATGGAAGGAGTAGCAGCACCAAATGCAGCAAAGAGCAAGTCTTTCTCTCTTATGTTGACTTCAAGCTATCTGCCCAAGTTTGGGTGTAACACTCATACCTCTGATCCCAGTAGCACGTACACCTATAATCCCAGCAACACTCACACCTATAATCCCAGAACTGGATCATGAATTCATCACAAAATCTAGAAGTCTACCTTGTGACTATATGAGTCTTTGGGGAGACAACTAGACACAAATCATAACAATACACCCCTGGATCTCCAAAGCCTCATATACGTACCCTTGTGAAAAAGGCATTTAGTTGATCTCTATGAGTCGCCAAACTCCTATGTTTCAGCATTGATGAGAAGTTCAAATCCAAATTCTCCTTCAAAACCACATCAAACTCTTAGCTGTGAGCCCCTATACAAAACAACAGTACAACACTTGTAATATACAAAGGCATAAGATAAACATTACCATTCTAAAAGGTACACAAAGCAGGATACCAAGCATTTGGAACAAATCAAGTCCAAAATCCAGAAGGGTGAACATGAATATATATATAGCCTTTTTTCTCACTTGGCTGTAGGAGTCTAGTGCCTAGATCACTGGGTGCTCTGAAGCTGATTCCGAGGAACAAACTCTCAATGCCAGTACCATTCTGGAATGTTGTGTGGCAGCTGCCACTGTTCTAGAACATGGCACTCCATAGCTTTGTCTCCAAGGCAAAGTTCCTTACCCTTGCAGTTCTTAGGCTGCAAAGGCAGAACCATGCCTCCTGCAATGTCTTCAAGCTACTTTTTCTTTTTTCTATTTTCTTGTTCCTTTTCAGCAATGGAGATCCTCTCAGCTCTATATTTGCAGGCCAGTGTTATTGGCACTTACTTTGTGCCCAAACTTACATTTTAATTCATCTTGTGGGGCTCTTTACTCTTGATTCTCAACATTTATCTGACTAAAAGCCCCCAACAATAGCTATGCCACTGCTTCAACACTCAACTGCTTTGAAATTTCTTTTGTCAGATTAGTCACACCACCATGCCTAATGTCAATCTCAGGCAAAGTCTCTGGAAATGAGCAAAATTCAGGCAAACAACCTCTCAAGTCACAGCTAAAATGTATGGAATCTAACAACCAATACAGTTCTTATTCCCAGAAGAAACCTCCACAGCCTTGGCTTTTCCATGCAGGATATATAGCAGCATTCAGGTTTTCTGAGCTATGATCAGAATTTCAGATACAGAACAGCTAAAGCTGTTTCAGTGCTTCTCTTATAGGCGACATATCCAAACCCTCCCTATGTCTTCCCATGGGCTATTCCCAAAGGCTTGTAATCCTCATGGTCAGGGGATTTAGTCACAGAAAAAATGCCACTTCTCTGGCACCAAATTCTATCTGAATTACTTTTCTCTCATTGCTAGGAAAAAATACCTGACACTGAAAATTAAGGAGGGAAAAGTTTATTTATTCATTTATTGGCAGAACTGGGGATTGAACTCAGGCCCTTGTGCTTGCCAGGGAAGCACTTATTTCACTGAGCCATCTCCCTGGTCCCAGGGAAAGGTTTAGTTAGCTTACATTTTGTGTATGTTTCGGTCCATTCTTAGCTGGCTCCAATGAAGAGTGGCACAGGGTAGAGGGCAGCAATTCATGGCATCAGGAAACAGCAAAACATCAAGAGCAAATGGGAGAAGTAGTGGCACCAAACACAGTAGAGAGCAAGTTTGTCTCTGTTGTGTTGCATTTAGGCTGTCTTCCCCAGGCCAGGTGTAACATTTACACTCATAATCCTAGAAGCACTCACACCCATAATTCCATCAGCAGATCATGAATTAATTATGAAGTCTAGAAGTCCATCCCATTGACTGAATGAGGTTTTGGGGAACCAACTAGACACAAACCATAACAATTGCTGAAGACATTATTATTTAATTTTTATATATTTATGTTGTTTTTGTGGTTTCCTTTTTAATTAATTTCCAACTTCATTGCACTGTGGTCAAATACTATGCATGCGATAATACATTTTTGTTTTTACTTAAGCATCATCTATGAGCTAGCACATGTTCTACTTTAGAGAATGTCCAATGTGCAGCTGAAGAGAATGTATATTTATATGTTGTGGGTGGAATAGTCTGTAATGTAATAGTCTGTACATTTTTTTTCAAGGTTTGGTTCAGTTATAATATTTGTTTGCTAACTTTTTTTTTGCCTACTTGACCTGTCTTTTCAAGATAAGGTGATGTTAATGACTGTTATGATTGTGTTATTGGTTATTACATTTTTTTATGTCCTTAAAAATTTGTCTGACATAGTTGGATGCTCCCATTTTGATGCATACATATTTATGACTGTTTTCTCTTCCTCTTGAAATTTTCCCTTAACAATTACATAGAAACCTTCTTTATCTCATCTGATAATGCTTGGTTTGAAGTTCAGACTGTCTATGAACAGAATAGCTACCCTTGATTTTTTCTGAGCTCCTGGAATATGTAGTAGTGTATTCCATCGTTTGATATTCAGCCTTTGAATTTCTTTACAGGTTGTATGAGTTTCTTGCATACAGCATACTGTTGGATTTTGTTTCTTGAGTCACTCTGCCAATTTCTATTAATTGGTGAATTGAGTCCATTTAAATTGGTGGTTATGATTGATATGTATTGGCTTATGTTTATCATGCTTTTTTCCTACTGTTGATTCTTTACTTTTCCAGTTTCTAATTGTTGCCCTATGTGGTAAGCTCTTTTGTTTGTTGTTCCTGGATCTGTGGTCATTTTTGCCTCTTTCTAGAATATATTAGGGGACTCTGTGTAGGGTTTTCTTGGTCATCATGAATTTCTTTAGTTGTTCTTTGTCATGCAAATATTTTACTTCTCCACTAATTTTGAATGATAGTTTTGCAGGGTATATCAGTCTGGGTTGGAATTTGTTTTCTTGAAGAACTTGACATACATTGATCCATGCTCTTCTTTAATTGATGGCTTGTGCTGAATTTCTGGGATCTTGATTATTATATGTCTGGGTGTAGTTTTAAATTGGGTTGATATTATTTGGAGTTCTATATGCCTAGGTTACCTGAATGTCAATTTGTTTTCCCATACTTAGGCAGTGTCTGCTATTCTGCCCATATTCGTTTTGTCATTTGTATTCACTCCTTCTTTTTCACTTATACCTATTAGTCTTAAGTTGTTCATATTTGCCTCATCTTGCAGCTGGTGAATTATTATTTCCTGGATCCTAGTTGTTTTGAGAGATCTTTCCTTACCTTTCCACTAGGGGCAATGGTATCTTCAAGGTCTGAAATTCTATCTTCACTTTCATTCAAATGATTTTGCAAACTTCTAATGCAGATTTTAATCTCTTACATATCTCTTTAATTCTGCTGCAGACATCCTATCTCTTTTCTATATTGCTCATTCAAGGTTTCCATCATTTTTCTATGATTTTTTTAAAATTAATGTCTCTTTTAGAAGCACCTAATAATTATTCCATCATATTTATCATTTCTTTTTTACCTGTGAGATTCTTTCTGATCTGATTTCCTCTATACTCTTCTGCAGTGGTTTGTTTACTTCATTTGCTATTATTTCAGAGATTTCAGGAGTGTGACCTCTGATTTCTTCTATGCTGATGTCTCCTGGGTTTGTTCTGGGTGGGCTCAGAGTCTAAGAATGCATTTTTTATCCTTCTTTTTCTCATTTTCTATTTCTGAAAGAACTTTATTTTGATTTCTGTGGTATTTTTTGTGCTAATTTGATAGTAGGTAGCTGTTTCAGTGCAATCAGAACCTCTCTGTCAAGAATCTGTTCTTTAGGTATCTCTCCTGTGTTAGGAATTCTTGTTTTGTGTGTGTCGCAAGATTTTTCCTTTTGTTGTAATTGAGAGTGAGATATTGGTTTCTGTTAGGCACTGTCCTCTGTCCTTTGATGTAGGGCTCTGGTGAGGTTATTACCCAAATGCCTCTGGATATTATAACCCTATGCAAAACATGTGGTTAAGGCAGATATGCTATCATATTTACAGAAGTACAGTTAGCAATACTAATAACAGCTAGTATAAACTAGTTATTAATTTATTAACAAACTTCTATAATTAATGGTTTTGTACTTTAGATCACAGGAGCAAACATTACTATACAAACATAGCTATATAACAAAGCAGATTGTAAATTGGGAATTTGTATTTAAATTAGTTTCCCTGAGTTCTGTCTAGACACCTCCACTTCATGCACCTTGATTCTTGCAGGTATACTAGTTCACCCCAGTTAATGCCTACCACATCTATGCCTCTAGGATCCTTTCCATAGATTTGATCCTCAGGCTGTGCCCCACTGGTACTTAGCAGTATACCTTAGCTCACTGGATCTAATTCTACCCGATTAGAACTGGATAACCTTGGCTGGATTGCTAGGCTCAGTCAGCCACTTCTGTCTCCACTGCACAAGACTGGACAGGCAATGTCTAGCTGCTGGGCTCAACTACTTCTGCCTCTGCCTCACCAAACCCACTTCTTATTTTTGCTATGAAACTCTTCTTTGCCATGTATAAAGTTGTAACTTTTGATCTCCATATAAAATTCCTTTATAGGTATTTATTTATTTAAATTTAGACAGAGTCTTGCTATGTAGTTCAAGTTGGCCTTAAACTCACTACATAGCTCTGGCCCATGTTGCAATCCTGGTGATGATCTTCCTTCCTCACCTTCTCCAGTTCTGAGATTATTGGCATCCACCATCATGCTCAGAGTTAGCCATTGTTCTTAAGCAGAAAAACCTGGGCAAGGTTAGGTAGGTCCAACTTCTTGAAATCAGGTTCTTTATATACCTTTATGAGAAAAACCTCTCCATTCTCTCCTTATTTAATTGTTTAATTGGATTTTATTGAATCTATGGGTAGAAAGAATTTACATTCTTTAACTCATCAATAAATTTTTATAATAACTTTTATAAATTTTTATAATAACTTTTAACATTAACATTCCTCTTCATGAACAAAAGCTTTAAATAAAATTGACCTTGTTTATCATTTATATCCTTTAGTAATTTAGAAACATTTTCACAATGTTTTCAAATACTTTTATGTACATACTTAAGGATTATCTGTAATTTATATAACTTTCATAAATATATTCAATATTATAAATATTCATTCAGTATAAACTTTAACTTCTCTCATACAGATAATGATGTATCTTGTAAGGCAAGGACTATGTAGTATGCATGGAATTTCGCATTTATACTTTTCTTGTCAATTGATAATTTCATGGTCTTATAAAAATAATAGTTTATATAACACAAAATTTTTGTACTGTATTTTAATAGATTCACTGAGAATTTTAATAACTTTTGTAAGATTATTTCATTTGCTGGAAAATAATGTCTATTTCCTCTGAAATATAAGATCATTCTTTTAGGTTGTGCATGAGTATAACTGTTATATATTATATGGTAAGTATTATAAAGTTGTATATTATAGTTTTTTAATATATATAATACACAATTATCATGTATGTCCATTCAATAAAATAACCTTATTTATTGAGGAGTTAAATTAATATTGATTTGCTTGTCATTCTATGAGGATTTATACTGTAAATTTACATCAAGTACTCTGTTTAATGCAATTTTTTTCTTTTTTCTTTTCTGTTTATTTACAGTGAAGGCTATTTTGCTGATCGGATAACTATGTTTCACTTATATTCTGTTAGTGATTGCTCCTTTTACAATAAGACATATATTTATATTTTCCTATCTGTTTCTGAAATGTGTACCTTTCTCCCAAACTAGACAATGTCTTGATATGTTTTCAATTCACTCCCCTCTTTCTCATTTGTAATTTTTGTTCTAGACTTCTGTAAATAGGTTACAGAGCATTATTTTAAGTCATTGCTTATTTGAAGAGTTCTGTATTTAGTGATTAATTATCTCAACTTTCTGTAAAATGTGAAGTCAAGGGCTGACAATGAAGTTTAGTGATATTATTTGTATAGGATGGGCATGGTCCTAGGTTTCATCCCCACAATTAGAAATAAAAAGTGTGAAAGGATAAAGTAATGTCAATAATTTATGTTCACTTTTGTGGAGCAGATCTTTCCTCCCACATTAATTTGATGTGAACGCTTGTCTGTTGCTATTCATGCTTATACAGTTGATAATCATAATGATGGGCTCAGCAAGTAGTCCTCCAAAGCACGGGGCTCTGGAATGCTAGGTACTTTGCTCTAAAGGACACCAATAGACTTCAGAACCAAAGTCTAAGGCAAGATAGTGCTCTCCCTTATTGTTTCTCTCTTGAGGCTCCACTGAAGCATGACAAAACCCAGAATTCTTCTTTCCCAAATGCAGAGTGTAGACATTACAACCCCATTTTCTGAAAATCAGCCATAAAACCTAAAAACTTTACAATAACCTTGACACTCTCTTCTGCATGGTAGTTGGTCATAAAGGAATTATCTGACCTATCTTGTCTGATAATAGATCATATGATCCTCATTCAAGCTCCTGCTATGTAATCAGGAGAAAAGAATAATACTATGCCAAAGGGCTCAGAAGATTCCAAGCAGAAGAGACTTGTTGATTTCCTCCTTTACTCTGTTGCATTAGTTCATGTGCTTTTTGTGCAATCACATTTCTACAGCGTTCTTCCTTGAATATAACTATCAATGCCCCTGCATTTTTGAATCTTAATTATGAAAGTTGCTATTTTCATAAAAATTTGATTCAATAAATTTGTGACACTTTTCTGTCTTTAACATATCTTTTGTTAGAGGAGTCTTAGGATGACCATTATGAGGGGTGGAAAAATGTATCATATCTTTGCAACTCTAAAATATACTTACTTCAATTTCAAATGATAGTTCAACTGCTATTGTAATTATAGATACAACTTCATTACTAGAAGTTTAAAAATATTACTCTTTATATTTTTATATCAACTATGCTCTTTGTGGAAATCAGTCTTATTGCCTGGATACGGAGTATTCTATTTAATATTATTATATTATATTTATCTCTCTCAGGGTTGTGTTCCCACGTATGTCTATTTAGTATATTATGTTGGTTCTTTATAATTTTTTGATTGAAATTTTTATAACATTCTTCAATTCTAAAACTTTTTACAGTAATTTTCAAATAATTTTGCCCTTTACAATTTGGCTTTCTTCTACTCTTCACAGATGTTTCAATATGTATAAAAGTAACTATTCCCATTTAACTTTTCCTGGATTCATTTATTACTTTCATCTCTCTGTTCCAGGTGTGTTTGGAAGAACTTTTTCAATTAATAGCTGGAAATGCTTTTATCTAATACTTATAATGATTTCTTTCTTTCAAAAATTATATGTGTATTGTTCATATTCATTGATTCTACTTGATTCTCTTTCTTTCTTTCTTTCTTTCTTTCTGTTTTTTTGCGGAACCAGGGATTGAACTCAGGCCCTTGTGCTTGCCAGGAAAGCTCTTATTCTACTGAGCCATCTCACTGATTCCTCTGGTTGGTTCTTTTCATTATATGACTGTTACATTTTGTTTTATACGGCCCGTATATTTTCTTATCTCTGAAACTAATTATACTCAAATTACATTATTATTTTAGATTGTCTATTTCATTAATATTGGTTTCTTTGGTGTGGGTTCTTTATTTTTTCCACAAAATGTTTAGATATTTCATTATATAAAGTAAACACAGAGGCTCATATGCTCTTAGGATTCTGGGATATCGCCGTTTACTTCTATTTTACCTTTCAATTATTTTTAATTATCATCAATTGGGATTATTTTGAACAGTAACATGCATTGGTAACCACACCCAGAATATTTTCTTATTCATTCAGGAGGGTGTAGTGAGAAATCCAGTGCAGATGATATGTAGCAATGCTGGCTGCTCATTTATCTTCTCATTTTACCTATCATTCCTATGTAACATGGACATGTTTTTGTAAAGAAAATGGAATTTATGGAGTGGGATTCAAGGAGGTATCTGCAGCACCAGAGGCTTCCTCTTTGTTGTGTTTTTAACTTCACGTATTTCCTGAAGGTAATCGCTGTGTTCAGCTGGTTCTGGAAGGCTTTGTTGTTTCTTGCCCTTTTATGTGTACAGTTTAGGATAAAAGATTATTATTACAAGGTCAAGATGAGAAGAGACTAGGACATGACAACTATAGCTTTTAGCCTAGAAGGACTGTGTTCACGGTTTCTTGCTCACTTTTTCTAGGTTAACAGGATCTTCTGCCTGGAGTTTAACTGTCTTGTGTCAGTGTGATAAATTCTACTATGCGGTATATTTATTCCTGGGGAAAAACAAACTTCACTTTTAGTTCATAACCAGGTTTAATCAAGAAATATTATTGGCATTCAGAAATTCTTAATATTATTTTTCCATCTTCTACTACAGTTTTACTGATTTTTAAATTTATTTCTGTATTTATACAAATAGATGCTAAAAGCCAAAATTTTATTGAATCTGGTAAAAAATTAATAAATGATTGAGATTTTAAGAATAATTCACCAGTAAACTTTATCCTAGCATGTAAGCCTACTTGGTAAGAAACAAAATTTAACTCAGAGGTTTAAAATGCAAATTCTTTATTGAGATATTGCTGAAAAGCTACAGCTTGGATTTTTTTTTCTTTTGTTGTGCAGAAACTTTTCTTTTCTTTTTTTTTTTAAATAAACATCAAAATTTTATTTTATTTTATTTTATTTTTCTTCTTTTCTTAAAATTTTATTGAGAAACAAATAGTAATGAGACAGTTGCAGAACAGGATAGTA
>NDGM011062836.1:0-16308 GCA_002564305.1 Octomys mimax
GAGATGGCTCAGTGGAATAAACACTTCCCTGGCAAGCGCAAGGGCCTGAGTTCAATCCCTGGTCTCCCCCTCTTCCCCTCCAAAAAAAGCAACTGTGATAAAATCCTCTTAGTGCTATCAAACAAACAAACAAACAAACAAACAAAAAATCCAGGCCCGAAGATCAATGGAACAGAATAAAAATGCAGACACATACAAGTACCTTATCTTTAACAAAGGAGCCAAACATGTTCACTGGAAGAAAGATAGCTCTGTTACTAAATGATGCTGTCTGGGGCTAGAGAGATAGCTTGCCAGTCTAACCTGCCTGGCAAATGCAAGGGTCCAGGTTCGATCCCCAGTATGGCATGCTGTGCTGACCCCACGTGGTGGGGCACACCTATAATCCCAGTACTGGGGAAGCTGAGATATGAGGATCACTATGAGCTCAGACTACATAGTGAGACCCTGTACCAAATAAACAAATAAGTAAATGAACAAGATTGAAAAAAAGATGCTGGAGAAATTTATTTTCCATACGCCAAGGACTAAAACTAGATCGATGTCTATTGCTATGCACCAAAGTAAAAATGGATCAAATATTTACATAAATATAAAAACAGAAACAGTGAATCTACTGGAAGAGAAAATAGGTAGAAATCTGCAGGACATAGGGGTTGGCAGTGACTTTATGAACAAAACCCAGACTGCAAGGGAAACATAAAGAATCAACAAAAGAGATCTCACCTTATTAAAAACATCATACCACAGTGATATATGTGTGCCTACATTTATAGCAGCATAATTCGTTATAGCTAAGTCTTGGGAAGAAGCCAAATGCCCATCAACTGAGGACCGGATAAAAAATTATGATATTTTTGTACAATGAAGTTTTGTGCAGCCATAAAAAAGGATAAGCTTGAAACTTTTATAGATAAATGGATGCAACTTGAGACCATACTCAAAAGTGAAATAAATCAGACTTGTATGTGTAAACATCATATTGCCTACCTAGTGTTAGAAGACGAAAGAATAAATAAGATCCAAAAATGTACAATAGATATTGTGCAATGGGAGGAAACTGTTCAAAAAGAAAGAAAAATCAGGATGAGGGAAAGGAGTAAAGAAGGAAAGGAAAAGGAAAATCAATCTCTCTCTCTCTCTCTCTCTCTCTCTCTCTCTCCCACCCTCTCTCTATATATAGATATTGTGTGTGTATATATGATGGTTCAGATAGGTATACTACTAAGCTTTCTTAATTCAATGAAATGAAATGTTTGTGCTTATATTATTTGATCAATTTTTCAAGCTTATATCTTGTAATCTGAGCAACTGCTTTGAAGATAATAATATGCAATACATTAACCATTGTTACTCTCCTATTATCTTGTTTCAAAGTATCATTGTATTTATTATTTTTTCTCTTCAAAATAAAAAAGGTTCTCCCCCTCTATAGGGGCACTTGTATTGAATCATGGTCCATTTTCTTCCATGGATCTTTTTTTCTTATGTATTTAGTACAGGGTCTACGGAAGGGTCCACCCTTCTTTCTTTACAAGAAACATATGTACTACTTTTCTTTCCACTTCTAAAGTGGAAAGATCACTACACAGATTGGACTTGTAGTGATCCTTTCTGATTTTCAGCCTCCCAAGCACTGGGATTATAGGTGTGTACCACCACGCCCAGTCTCATTTGCCATTTCAGTGCACCCTGGGGGTACATGGCAGGCCGGGGATTGAACCCCTGGCCCTCCATGGCTCTTTGATTCAGTTCTCTTGTTGTATCTTGCTATGTCTGGTCTCTAACATTTGGATATTTCTTAATTATGCTTTTCCCTGAAGTTACTATGTATCTTAAGCACATATCACTAAAGGATTTTCTGTTATTCTCTAATTTGCCATCTAATGTTTTCTCTTATACTTAGTGCTTTGTCAGCATAAGGAAAAATTAAAATTGAAGAAACTAAAAATCATCTGACTAATTAAAAAAGGCTTTATGTAGATTGATTTTAAAACCTCAGAGAAAGTCTGTGATGATGCTCAAAAGGTGAATGCTTGGTTGGCGTAAAGGAAAACATGTAATGAGCATGATACATGCAAGCAAGTTGGCCGTGTTGCACAAGTGGGTCAGTTCCTGAGCACACATATCTAGGGGTAAAAATACTAGAAAGATGGTCCACGTCTATGTTTTCAGCTTATGTCACTATTGTCTTCGCATGAACTTTGCTGTGTGGGGCTTGCCCTCTGAAACAGCTCTTCAGCTATCCCATTACCTCCTCTCAATATTCAAGTATATTTATTTTGCTGGTTCATAGATCTTTTCCTTCTGTTCTACCAAAACAAACAAACAAAAAGGACAGGAAGCAGAAAATTCTTAAGACACTTAGCCGTTTTACTGGAAATTACTCTGGGGTATAGAATTGTAAAGGTTTTTATATAAAATAATGTGTTATATTACTTGAAATACTGTGCTTACAGAGCTCATACTGCTAAGGATTAAAGGAATGTGCCATGACAAATCTGATTCTGAGCAGGATTTCCTTCTCTAGAATAGATCAGTTGCATTCAAGTAGAACTTTTGATTCATGAGAATTAGGGCTTCTGAGTGCAATGTATAGTGCTCTCTATAATACCAATGGATTATGGTTTCCCCTGAGACTCTCAGGAGAAGTCTATCAAGGCTGAGTGAAAATCTCTTGGCTTCTAATATAATATCACTGATTCTGCTCAAGGGCCCAGATATGTGGGCTCCTTCTCATGGAGGAGACATGGTTTTTATAGAAAATAGCGTTTTTACTGCTGGATGTTTGTAGTACTAATAGGAACTGAGTAGCGACATATCTGTTTTGGTGAAAGTGATTTTTTTTTTCTGCTTCTGAAAGTGATTTCTTTTAATCACTGTTGAAGTATCTCTTGATCTTTTCAAAATATTTACAGGTCTCCTTCCACCCTTTTTTCTTTATAAGAAATATATGTATCACTTTTCTTTCCACTTCTAAAGTTTGAATGTTTTGGGAGGTAACAGTTATAAAATTCTCACAATCCATTACAGTTTAATATATCATGTACTTTTCTTCATACCTGTAATTCTTATCAGATAAATGATATGAGTATATTCTAGACTTTTACCACAAGCATCACACAGATTGTGCTTAAACATAAGGCTAAAACCAAAACAACTTACACATTTTCACAATTTGTTTCTTATTATGATACTTGATATTTAAGTATGTAAACTTTATGTCCCCTTTTGTTCATTGAGGCATCAAAATTACTGATAGGCTTCTGAATATGAGTAAGACAGTTTGTTTTTCTGTGGCATTCAAGCTGTTCCATGATTCTTAGCCTTTAGCAAGATCAGGGCCTTAAAGGGTATAAGATGATTTGTGAAGCTGTGTTGTCAAAGAGGTTTCTTTTCAGAAGAGTATGGTCCATGGTGAACCTCTATTCTGCTATGATTGGGATAGGAATGGTATGGTCCCTCCCTTCATGACTAGTTGGAAAAGATTTTAATAAGGCACCTTACAATTTTGAATGTGTTTTCTTCAGCTGAATATCATAAAATCTCATGTCTGACTCACTATGAGGAAAACAAAGCTGGTGTTGGGCTGAAGACTGATTCTTGCCTGGGAAAGTTTGAGAGTTTGAGATGATAAGACATTGAAAGATTTTGATGTGCTTTAATTGGCTTATACTTTAAGACAAAGCAAAAGGGAAAGAGAGACTTTTCCAAGGATTGAATTTGGCCTAAGCAGGAGAAGACTGACTTGGAATCAATCATCTGAAGATTTCCCAGTGGTCACCCTCAGAGGCTGGAAGAAGTTATTTGGACCAAGGTTTGCACTGAAATAAAACAATTAAAAATGTTACATAAGACAGAAAAAAATTATTTTTAAAAAACACCTGTCTCAGTTACTTTTCACTCATTGCTGGAACAAATACTTGACACCCAAAATTAAGGAAGGAAAGGTTTTCTTAGTTGAGAGTTAGTGGCAATTTCAGTCCATAATTGGCTGGTTCCAAGGCAGAGTAGCACAAGGCAGAAGGCAGCCATTCATGGTGGTAGAAAATAGGGAAGAGCGGAGGAAGGGGCATCAGCTGTGGTCTCTATCAAGTATCTCTTCCTTCCTTCCATGCTGACTGCAAAGACTGGAGCTCCCCCAAGGAAGGGGCTGTGAAGACCCAAGCTCCTCTGAGGAAATGGCATGCAGAAGCCTTCTTTAGGCCCTTTATATACCCTTTAAGTGCTGAGTCACTCTAGGGCAGACCCCTCACACCCTAGGGAAAGAGCCTCTATGCCCTAGGGTATGGAGTCACTGAGCCACAACTTCAGCTAAGCTTCTGATCCCTCAAGTTGACACAATGTATCAACCACCATGATCCACCCCTTGTCAACTTGGAACTACACATATACTGCTTTAAAACAGTCTCCAGATACAAAGATAGGCTTATTTACATTTCACAACTTAGACATATAACATAGCTTTAACAATCCTTAAGAAATATTATTAAGTCTATCAATATTATATTACATGAGAACCATAACATTCTGCCCCTGGCCTACCAAAGACTCATGCACATCCCTTTATACAAAAGACACTCAGTCTTTCTGCAAGAGTTTCCAAAGTGCTAACAGGTTCAGCAATGCTGAAAAATCCAAGTCTTCTCTGAGATCTAAGATAAAGTCTTGGCTGTGATCCCCTGTACAAATTAAAATTTAAAAACACTTCAAACATTGAAAGGTACAAGATAAATATTACCATTCCAAAAGTTATACATGGGAGGACACAAACCATTGGAACCAAAACAAGCCCCAAATCCAAAAGGGGAAACATTAAGTCCTGAAGTTCCATATGGAATATCCAAATCACTCTGTAATGAATTGTGAGTTCCAAAAGCCTTACGTGACTCCACCCCTATGGCACTTCTTCTGGTAGCTCCCATGACTTTTCTTTGGGGCTGGTTTTGCTCTCACCTTGCAGCTTTCCTCAGACAATCCATGGTCCTGGCGTTTTCATACTTCTGTGGTTTTCACTGAATAGGTTTCTCACTCACAGCTTTACACATTTCTCTCCTGGGGGCACACTGGCTGGCCTCCCAGGCCTTCTGAAATCTAGGTGGAAGCCTTCTTAACCTCATAACTCCTTCATTCTGCATGTACCTAAAAATGACACTATGTGGATGATGCTAAGGTCTGCTGCCAGTTGGAGTGTTAGTCAGGCTTTCTCCTCTCTTGGCTGTAGGGGATGAGTGCCTGGATTGCTGAGTACTCTGACCCTTGTTCCCAGGAACAAATCCTCTATGCTGTCACCATTCTGAACTTGGTGTGGGCTGCTTCCTCCATTCTGGGAACTGGTGTGGCTGCCACCTCCATTCTGGAACTCGCTGTGGCTACTGCTTCCATTTTGCAACATGGGGGTCTGCAGCTTTCTCCTCAAAGTAAAGTCCCTCACCCTTGTTGTTCTAAGATTGCAAAGGATGAGTGCCTTCCACCTTCTATGATGCCCTCAGGACATCTTTTCTATTCTCCTGTTCCTCCTGAGCAATGGAGATCTCAGCTGTATGTTTTGCAGCCTACAGCCATCCTGGTGCTTCCTTTCTGGCCATATTCATGTTTTTAAATCATCCTGGTGGGCTCTTTGCTCTTGACTCTCAACATATATTTGACTAAAAGCCCTCAACAATAGCCATGCCACTGCCTCAACATTTGACTGCCTTGAGATTTCTTTTGCAAGATTAATCGGCTCACTGCTCTTAATCTTAGTCTCAGCCAAAGTCTCTGGACAAGAGAAAAATGCAGGCAAGCTTTCTGCAAAGCCATAATACAAGTCATCTGGAGTCCAACAACCAATATAGTCCTTCCCAACAGAAATCTCCCCAGCTTGGTCTTGGTAGGCAGGATTTCTATCAGCATTCTGGTCTTTTGAACTCTGACCAGAATCTCCCATATAGAATAGCTGAAGCTGTTCCAGAACTTCTCTTTCAGGCAAAACCTCTGAACTTTTCCTATTTCTTCACATAAGCCATTCCCAAAAGCTCTTGAACAACATGGTCAGGTATTTATAGTAACAGACCCTACTTCTCTGGTATCACATTCTGTGTCATTTACTTTTCACTCATCCCTAGAACAAAATAACTGACACCCAATATTATTAAGGAAGGAAAAGTTTATTTAGCTCACAGTTTGTGGAGGTTTCAGTCTATACACGGCTGGCACCCAGGCAGAGTGGCACATGGCAGAGAGCAGCAGTTCATGGCAGCAGAAAACAGTGAAGAGCAAAGGGAAAGGCAACAGCTGTGGCTTCTGGCAAGCCTCTCTCCCCTCCTTATATTATAAGCAGGTTACCCTGCCATGGGGATGTGGAACTCGGACAATGTCCATATCCTCGTCTTACACAGGATGAGGATGTTTACAAAGTAAGAATACTGCCTCTCTACTGACTCACTTTATTAAACTTCTAAACTTCTCAAGTTGACACAATATATCAACCACCACAGCGCAAAATATCTAGAGATAGAAAAGATCAAGCAACTTACAAAATAAATGAACCTAAAACTGGAGGTTAAGATTATGTACACTTTTCTTTGAGGATATCTGCTTAGTTAATTCAACTTGAATGAAAATGATATAAGGTAAATGCTGAAGAAATTCTGGACCACCTCTTGTGGCAATTTGACTAGATGGCTCTTTTCTCTGCTACTGGGACCCCCTCAAGAGATAATAGGGAATTAGAAGTAAACTAACTGGCCTCATTCTCTCAGTAGGATGAATCAGAAAAGAAGTTCACCTTGAGATGGAGAAAATAACAACAACAAAAAAACAGCCCTTCAATTTGATTCTCATGAGTTCCTAGAAACCCAAATTTATATAGGTTGGTAGATTCCAAATACTTCAATTTTATTTAATTTCTTCTAGGCAGGCAATATCGATAGGAACCATACAGAGGCAAATTAAAATATTTTCTGTGGAAAGGCTCAAAGAATACCTAGAAATATTTTTCTTAAGAGATATTAAAAGACATGGAGAACTGAAAGTTGAATACATGTTTTAGAATGTCAAATTGGAATTCCATAAGAAATGAGTGGAATTGAAATTGTCCCACCAATTTGATTTGAAACTGTCTCATTGCTATTTGTTTCTCAATAAAATTATGGAAAAAAAGAAATGAGTGGAAAGAATGCGGAGGAGGAAATATCTGAAACAATATTAGCTGCAAATTTTCCCTAACAAAAGACAATACAAATCTGTGCATTCTAAGTTCCCAGGAACCTCAAGCATGCTTAAGTAGAAAGAAACACTTGGATTTACAATAATGAAGCTATAGTACATCAAGTAAATTTCAGATCTTAGAATAAGCCTGAGACAAAAATGAGTTATCTTTAGGAAAAAAATAGACTGACAGCTAACTTCTTCGTAACACTAGGATCAAAACAAAATAGAATGATATCACTATTGTCTTGAAAGGAAATATACTGAGCAAATCATATAATTGATGAAAATATCTTTTAGGTGGATCAGTATGTAAAGGATATTTTCCCCCCAGGAAAATAGGTTTTCGTCAACAAACGTTATCGAAAATATCAAAACACAATAGAGTGTATCTCATTAATTGAAGCTTTCTGGTTCCTTCTAAAGGTGATCTTATCTCCCAATACATCACATTTAATTGTATCATTTTATCGGCTAGTGCACTGAAAGAGGAAGTGACACATGATATTTCAGAGCAGTTGTAAACCCAGAATCCCGGATGGCAGCTGCTCCTTCAGTACTGATTCTGAAATGAAGAGTACGTGAGCATAGCTATAGTGGGTCTGTTGTGGACAGAAATGTGAAAACCAAATAAACCTTTGTTGGTGAAGGCCAATACAATTTTGAATCCATCTGTTATTGCAGCATAATGTGGACAGATGTCTGTCAGGCTAAAGGGAAATGAGCCCAGATGGAAGGATGAGAAATCAGGGAATGACAAGAAGAGGAATTTCCAAGTGTATAGGCAAATTTAAATTAAATGACTTGTCTTAAACAATTATGAGACTTCAAGTAGAGGCACAGTAATCGGCAGTGATTGTAATGTATTTGAAGAACAATAAAACCACCAAAAAGAAATTACCAATAAGCCAAAAATTAGTTTTCTGGAAAGAATAATAAAATTTGCAAATACCAGATAATACTAATAAAAATATACAAACAATACATTTAAGGACTAAAAGAATAATTGTTCAGTACATATTAAAAATGAATGTTAAAAATAACAGGAGGGCTCTATTATTTATTGATTAATAATATTTCATGCTAATTGTTTTGACTGTTTAGTGTAATGAATAAATTCCTAGAAAAATAACCTTCTTAGTATTTTTCAAAGATAGAATATATGCACAGTCTAACATCTTTTCAATTAATTGAATATGTTAAAATATTGATACAAAGAAAACTCTGGGGATAGTGGCTTATCCATTGGATTTTATTAACTTGTAGGGAGTGAAAATATTTTTATGTTATTTTAAAAATCTCCATAGAAATCAGTTCATTCTATGAGGCCAACATTACTTTCATCTTAGAACTCTACATGGTCACTATAGAAGGTGAATATTGTAGGCCTCATTTAAGAACATAGATGCAAAACTACTAAATAAAAAAGCAAAAAACATAAAATTTATCACAAAGTCATTTATTCTGAAACTGTGAAGTTAGTGGAATATTTAAAAATCAAACAGGGTATGTCAGCGCCAAATTACAGAAGAGAAAACATAATTCTCTCAATAGAAGCACAAAAAAAATATTTGCACAAAGTCAACATCTGATTCATGACAAAATTGTTCAGCAAATCTAGGTTAGCACCATTTAGATGATAAAAGATTATTTGCAAGTATATAGCAGTGTCAATCTTAGGAAGACACACTGAACATTTTCCACTTTGGGTTAGAAATCAAACAGGGATACTCTCCAGCACTTCTATTGATCGTCACATGGTGAGCCTAAGCCAGTACGGAAAAGCAGGCCAAGAAATAAAAGACACAAGGCTTACAAACAAAACTGCCACCATTTACAGATGACATCATTTCATTTGGAGTGTCACAGTATTTCAATCTGTGTGCCCAACAAGTGTTTAACAAGCATGTAGATAGAGGTAATGTTCACTGTGATCTACACTTTTATGTGCCAGCAACATAACAATTAAAATGAAATCATATACATTTTGCTTAAAAATACGAGGTGCCTGGGAATTAATCCAACAAAGCTGTGTAACGATTCTATAGAAAAAAACATAGAAAGTATATTAAAATGACTGAATAAGCAAAAAAGTGTAGAATGGCTCAAAATTATAAAATTCTCAGTTTTTGTCTCAGTTGATATGTAGTTAAAAAATTACAAACTAAATCCTGGAAGGTTTTTTTTCTTGTATTTTAACAAACTGACTCAAAATTATGTGGAGTTTGGTTTTTTAATTTTTATTTTAGGGAAAGGTCTACAGGGTCTCACTACTAGATAGGGCTCATAGTGATCTGCCTGTTGACAGCCTCCCAAGAGTTGGGATTACAGGTGCACGCCACCATGTCCAGTCTTAATTGTCATCTCAGCGTGCCCCAGGGGTGGGACCCAGTAGGCCAGGGGATCGAACTCCTAACCTTTGCACCTGCTTGCAGGTGCTTTAATCTGCTGGGCTATTCGGCCAACCCTTAAAGAATTTTTCTTCTCTTTTCCTCCTCTTTCTTCTTACTTACTTATTTATTTATTTAATGTTATGGAGTTTCAAAAGGTTAAGAAGAGCCAAGAGACTTTGCAAAAGGAACATAATATGGGAAAGACAGCTTTATGAGGGGTGTGTGTTTGTGTGTGTGTGTGTGTGTGTGTGTGTGTGTGTCTGCCTGTCTCTCTGCCTTTTTCTTTGTGTGTATACACTGGGATTAAACCTGGGGCTTGATATTTGATAAACACATCCTTTAACAATGAACTACCTTCTGTTGCATGCATTTGACAGAAATTTGGTGTGGGTCTAGGAAATAAGTGAACAGAACAGTATGCAAAGTCCAAGAAGAAACTCACAGATTTAATTCAGAGGTGAGAGGAAAGGCTGCAGATTATATATAGTTTTTAATGTGTCTGGTTGTTGCAGGGTTTCACTATGCAGCTCAGACTCATAGTGATTCTTCTGCTTTCAGCCTCTCCAGGGCTGGGATTACGGGTGTGCACCACCACACTTGGATTCTGGCCTGCTCAGCATGCCTGTGGGTGGGGCTGGTGTGGCATGTGGTGCTGGAGATGGAACCGCGGTCCCTGTGCTTGCCTAAGCTTGTCTAAGCAGCCCCTTTAGTCTGCTGAGCTATCTCCACAACCCTGTAGATTAGGTTTTAAGAAAAAAAAATTTAGAATAAATAATACAGACCATTTAGATATATACAAATCAAAATAAAACTACACTTGAATTCTTCCTAAAACCGTATGAAACCTGGTTCCATACAGATTTGAATTATGTCAAAGATAAAATACAAAAGTATGGAAGATGACAGGAAAAATATCTATAAACTTCATTGAAGGATGGCTTTCTTATAAAATATATAAAAATAAACTGACAATAGAAAACATTATTAGTATATTGAGTTAATTAAAAGTAAGAATGTCTGTCAGTCAAAAAATACTACTGAAAGCATGGTAAGACAGACTTCAGAGTTATTAGCCCCATGTATAATAAAAAAGTCAGGGCTTATAAAGAGGAAAAAAATCAGTGAGGAAAAGAGTTTAAAGCTTGAAACCCAAATGGCCACTAAGACAAACTCAAAATAACACTAAGATGAAACACCATATTCTCAAGTGTTGGGTGAAAACTGTAAAATCTGAAAATACTGGTTAGTTGTGTGTCTGTAGTAGGAATCATTGCCAATGGAAATGTAGATTTATTTCCTAATTTATGAAGCCATCATGCTTTCTTCCTCAGATGAAGGTGAGGCTGTCCTCAAGGGCTTGAGATTCCCTTGGTCACACACCTACTGAAGACATGTGGGAAGGGTTGACATAGCAGAATTGTTCCTAATGGCCCAACAACAGAAAGAAGTCAAATGTAAATCAATAGTAGGATGTCATAGCAAACAGGGCACAAATACAGCCTTGAAAACAAATATATTATCATTAAAACATACATGAATATTACAAAGATAGATAGCTTTGACCAGATGTTGCGAATCACAAACTCATATACACTGTTTTTCCATTTGTATGAAATTAAACAAATTAAATTATTGTACATTGTTGGGAGGATGTACAACTAAATGAGAAATCACCAAAGAAAGTCAGGAAATGATTATTGCAAAATTAGGATTGAATTTACCTCTAAGAGGTTAGAAAGGGGTAGTGATCATATGGTGCACATCTGGGTGACTGGTTATGACATGATGCATTAAATGTTCTTTCTGATCTAGATAGTGGTTATACAAGGGTTAGCAATATACTAATTTTTTTTACTTTAAAGAGAAAAAGAAATAAAGTAACAGTTTTTAAACAGGTTTGCAGGGTAGTTACAATAATTAGTATATTGCATATTATTGTCTTTGTAGTAGTTATTCAGAGTACAAGATACGGGCATGATATCTTGTCTAAACAATATTGTGACAAACCTTTATTTTCAGTGGACTAAAAGAAACTAGCCATAGAATTTTTCTTTTTCTCTTTCTTCATTTTCTCTTTGTCCCATCACAGTTTGTCTCATCTCTTGAACAATTTCTTCCCAATTCACAATATCTATTATACATTTTAGATCTTACTTAGTCTTCAAGTTCTAACTCTAGAGAGAGAATATGATGTTTGCACATACGGGTCTGATTTACTTCGTTTATTTCAATGTGCATAACTTCATGCACATTGCGTCCATTTACCAGGAAGTCTCTAGTCTATCCTTCTTTATGGCTGAAAAGTACATCATTATATTAATAAACTACATCTCTTTTATCCATTTTTTGGTTCATGGGTATTTGGGTTATTTATAAGATTTAGTCATTACAAGTTGTGATGCCATAAAGATGGATGCACATATCTTGCTGTGGTATCATGTTTTCAATTCTTTTGGGAAGATACTCAGAAGGGAAACAGCTGGGTAGAATGGGACTGCTAATCTTAGTTTTTAAAGTAATCTCCACACTGAATTCCATAATGATTAAGGAATTTAAGGATTCTCCACACTGACTTCCACTCCCATCAACAGTGAAGATAAGTTCCTTTTGCCCCACAGCCCCACAGCCCCACCAGCCTTTGTGATTTGTTGTTGTTGTTTTTTTTGATGACAACCATTCTTCCTGGGATTAGATGGAATCTCAGTGTTGTTTTGATTTGCATTTCTCAGGTGACCAATAATGTTGAATATTCCTTCATGTGTTTATTTGATATTTGTAATTTTTCATCTGAGAAATCTATGTTCATGTCAGATACACTTTTGGATTGGGTCTTTGAATTTAGGGAATCTGATTTTTTTTTCAATTCTTTATATGTTCTAAATATAAATCCTTTGTCTGAAGGACAACTCACAATAATTTTTTTCCCACTCTTTGAGTTACCTTTTTACTGTTTATTTCTTTTGTTGTAAAAAACTTTTTTAATAAGGCAAGATCCTTTTTGTTGATTCTTTGCACTATTTCTCTTGTGGTCTGGATTTTGTTCATGAAAGTTCTACATAGACCTGTATCTTCAAGATTTTACCTAATTTCTTTTCCTTTCATTTCTAATAGATTCATTGTTTCTGTTTCAATATTTAGATCTTTGATCCATTTTGACTTAAATTTAGTGCATGGTGATATAGATGAGTCTAGCTTTAGTCTGTGGCATGTGGAAATCCACCTTTACCAGAACCATTTATCAAATAGACTATCTTCCTTCCAGTGAATGTGTTTGGTTCTTTGTCAAAGATAAGGTGGCTGAGTTGTCTGAATTTTTCTGCATCTTCTAATCTGTTTCATTGATTTTTAGGTCTGTTGTTTTATCAGTACCATGATGTTCTTTTTAAAAATCACAGTAGCTTTGTAGTATAATTTCAATGCAGTGAACCTGATGCTGTCTGCCTTGCCTTTGTGGCCCATGATAGCTTTTGCTATTGTAGGTCTCTTCTGGTTTCAAATGAATTTTAAGATCATTTTCTCTAAATCTGTGATGTATGCTAATGTTATTTTGATTGAGTCTGCTTTCGATCTATATAATATTTTTGGGAGAATGGTCATTGTCACCCTGTTGGTTTTTTCTATCCAATAGCAAGGGATGTTTTTCTATTTTCTGATATCTTCTTCAATATCCTTCCTTAGTGAACTATAATTTTTACTTTTCTTCCATCCGTTTTTAGATTGATACCTAAGTATTTCATTTTTGGATGCTATTGTGAAGGGTATGATTTCCCTAAATTCTGTCTATGACTTTGATGCTTCCACACAGGAATGTTACTAACTTTTTAGCGTTGCCTTTGTATCTTGTTCTACTACTGAATTTGGATACTCAATCTACAAGTTTTTTGGTGGAGTTTTGGGGATCTTCTATGTAGAGTATCATGTCCTCTGTGAGTAATGACATTTTAACTTCTTCCTTTACTACCCTTATCCTTTTTATTTTTCTCTTTTGTCTATTTGTTCTGCCTAATGTTTCCAGTACTGTATTGAAAAGGAGTGGTGATAAAGGACATCATTATCTTGTTCCTAATTTTAGAGTGAATGCTTTCAGTTTTTGACCATTTAACATGATGTCAGCTGTTTGTTTGTCATAAATAGTTTTTATCAAATTGTAGTAAGATCTATCTATTACAATTTTCTGTAGGTTTTTATTATCATGAATGAGTGTTGGGCTTTGTCACATGTATTTTCAGCATCCATTGAGATGATCATATGGTTTTTGTTTTTGGTTCTGTTAATATGTTATGTTACTTTATTGATTTACTTATATATTGAACCATCCTTGCATTCCTGGGATGAGTCCTTCTTAGTCATGTTGTACAATCTTCTTGATGATTTGTTGCATTTTGTTTCCCAGTTCCATATTAAGGATTTTTGCATCAATGTTTATTAGAGAGATTGGCTAGGAATTTTCTTTTTTGGTTTCATCTTTCTCTTCTTTTGGAATCAGGTAATACATGCCTCCAGGAATGATTTTGGAAAGAAAGTACAGCATTCCTTTCAATTTGTTTAAAGAGTTTCAGCATTAGTGGCTTTAGTTCTTCTCTAAATTTGCTTGTAGAGTTTAACAGTGAATCTGTCAGGGCCTTGGCTTTTCTTTGTTAGTAAACTTTTAATTACATTTTAAATTTTATTTGCTGATATTAGTATGTTTAGATTTCTATATCTGCTTGCTTTAGTTTTGGCAATTTGTTCTTGTCTGGGATTTTGTCCATTTCTTCTGTGTTGTCCAGCCTATTAGAGTATACATTCTCTGGAGTAGGGGAGATAGCTTGGTGGTCTAAGCGTCTGCCTGGAAAGTGCAAGGACCTGGGTTTTATCCTTGGTACTGCATGCTGTGCTGACACTGTGCCAGCCACCAAAACCGAGCGTGGTGGCACATGCCTGTAAACCCAACACTAGGAGCCTGAGACAGGAGTATCACTATGAGTCCCAGCTGTGTAGAGAGATACTGTATCAAATAAAGAGTATAGATTTGCATAGTATGTATTGATGATCTCCTACGTTCAGATGGGATTCATTGTGATTTCTCTCTTTTATTACTAATTGCTTGAAGTTGTATTTTTTCCCCTTTTTGACAAGGTTGGTTATTACTTTATCAGCTTTTATTTATTCTTGCTTTTTTTTTTCTATTTTAGGGAAGGGTCTACAAGGTGTTCAGGGTCTTACTACTAGATCAGATTCATAGTGATCTGCCTGTTCACAGCCTTCCTAGTGCTAGGATTACAGGTGCATGCCACCATTCCCAGTCTCAATCACCATCACAGCACACCCTGGGGGTGCGGCCAGCACGGTAGGCCTGGGGATCGAACCCCTGGCCCCTGCACCTGCTTTCAGGTGCTTTAATTTGCTGAGCTATTTGGCTGGCTCTGTTTATTCTTTCAAATAACTTTTTGATTCTTTGTGTTGTTTTCTTAGTCTCTATTACATTAATTTTTATTCTTTATAGTTTCCTTCCATCTACAATATTTGGGTTTGATTTTTTATTTTTCTAGAACTGTAATATTAGGTTGTTTATTTGAGCTTGTTGTGTTTTCCTGTTTGAGTTCATTGCTATAAATTTCTCTTATAGGACTACTTTTATTGAGTCTCATAAGTTTTGGTATATTGTATTGGCCTTATCATTTAATCATATATACTATTTAATTTTGTCTTTGATTTTCTCTGTGGTTCATTGGTTGTTGAGAAAGGTGTTGTTTAAATTCCATGTTTTTAATGTAGTTTTTGTTATTTCTTTTGTTGTCGGTTTTCAGTTTCATTGTGCTATTATCAGACAGTATGAATGGAATAATTTCAGTTCCTTTGCATTTACTAAAATATGTTTGTCAGATAATACCTGGTACATTTTGGAGAATGTCCTGTGTTCAGCTGGGAAGAATGTGTATTCTGATGATTTGGTGTGGAACACGCCTCTGTAGATAGCTAGCTGGGCAAACGGAAATTACAGTTTTAGTTTTTTGAGAAATCTCCATACTGGGCTGGGGAGATAGCTCAGTAGGATAAGTGTTTGTTTGACAAGCACAAGGGCCTGAGTTCTATCCCTGGTTCCACCAAAAAAATAAAATAAAATAAATCAACTCTGCCTTTCAAATCTCCATACTGCTTTCCATAGTGGTTCTAATTTCCATTCCCAACAACAATGTAGGCACTTCCCCCATACAGCCTTCCAATATTTGTCATTGTTTCATTTCTTGATGATGGTCATCCATTCCATGGGAAAACAAAATCTTGGTGTTATTTTAATTTGCATTTCTCCAATGGCTCGTGGTGTTCAGCATTTCTTAATGCGTTCATTTATCATTAGGATTTTTTTTTTTTTTTTTTTGGTGAAATGGCCGTTCATTTCACCTGCTCAGTTTTTGATTGTGTGTTTTATTAGGGGTCTAATATTTTTGAGTTTTTCATGTATTCCAGTTGCTATCCCACTGAAAAATAGCTGTCAAAATTTTTCCCATTATGTAAGGTTTTATTTTACACTCTTGTTTATTTTGTTGTGCAGAAGCTTTTTAATTTTTGATTCTTTATACTGTTTCTGCAAAATTGGGGTTGTGCTGACAAGGTCCTTGCCTATATGTATGATTTCAAGAGTTTTACTTATTTTATTTTCCTGCATATTAACTATTTCTATCTTTTTTTTTAAACATTTATTTATTTATTTATTTAGAGAGACAGAGAGAGAGAGAGAGAG
>NDGM011062837.1:0-14122 GCA_002564305.1 Octomys mimax
GGGGAGATAGCTCAGTAGAATAAGTGCTTGCCTGGCAAGCGCAGGGTCCTGAGTTCAATCCCAAGTACCGAAAGAAAAGCAAGAAAGCAAGAAAGAAAAAGAAACTGTCCTATTAATCAGTTTTGAAATGGTCTCATTGCTATTTATTTCTCAATAAAATTAATTTAAAAAAAGTTCTTAGGCAATCAGCCAAATTCAGTGAGCCAAATATACATAGATCCAAAACATAAGTAAAATTCAAGCTCATGATATCTACAGATTTTTTTTAATTGAAAGGTCATAATATCCCATAATTGGGGATTTATATAAGTAAATGATCATTTGAACTTTCATAAATCCAAACTCATGGGGTTCTTTTCTCCATTAAATGTGAAAGCTGTAAGTTAGATTTCATGGGTGCTTAGTTACTCTTCAAGCCCTGTTACTTTAAAGGCACAGATTTTGTTTCTCTTGGATGCTGAACATGAAGCATTTTTCTAAATGCCAAGTTAATCCTTGTTGGCAAAATACATACCGTGTGTAGTGTTTGTGCGATTTGTAATTACAAAGTGACACCCACTGACAACACGAAATAGCTCTACCCCAGCAAGCAGTTACAAATATGGAAAACCATTGTCTGATCCCATAAGGCATGTCATTAACTTCCATTATTACTAATGGGAGTTATAGGCATAACTCCAAAGTAAATAACAGGCACTGTGTCACATCAGTGCTCCTAGAAAGGCTTTATGTTCAGGTTGGATATTTTTAGCCCCATAGGCATATTGCTATTTTTTTCTCTTCTTTAGAAAAAGGCTAGATATGTAGAATACCAGGGAAAATACCAGCGTGCTTTCTTCCTTTCTCACCCTATTTCCCTTCTTAGTCAATGTATGATTTAAAAAAGAAAACTAAATTTAAATATTTACTTTAAAAGATGACAAAAAGAGAGAGAAATACTATTGTAATCCCAAATGGACAATGTCGTTGAAGTGTACCTTGATTTAGGAGAATTGTCATATGTGCTCAAATGATTTTTACCTATTCATCTGTCAGTATGTATATATGGTAATTAACTTTATAAGGATTGTAAAATAAAAAGAGGTATAGGGAAGGGAGTAAAAGAATTGATAAGTGTTATGTAGATGTACCCATTCCTTGCAATAAATGTAATCTTCATAAGCTGCAATCATGTATTAAAACAAATTAAAAACAATGATATATTCAAACAACAGAATCCACGTGTTCACAGGTAAAATCTATACCCCAGTAAAACCTGTTTTAGGTCTAAACTAATACTACCTTTATGATAAGCTAATACTACAAATCAAATACTTTAGAGCATTCCAAGCATTTATTCAATAATTCCATATTAAGATATTGGTCACTTGATTGTCAGTACAAAAAAAAAGATATTTGTCATAAAAGTTAATCAGACGTGCACTTGTGTCCTGTGTTTAAAAAATATCTTGGAGAATCCAATGAACCTTCTGTAATGCATGTACATAAGTACAATTTTATCTCCACCTTAACATCTGAATCACACAACTAATAACTGGGAATTAGATAAATTGGTAAGAGCATAGTTAATGAATACATAATATAATGTACAGGATATGTATAAATATTTTAAAATAATTTCATATTTTATGACTAAAATAAGCAATAAAATAGGAAAAGCATCAATAGAGTATGGAGTATGTAAAAATATTATGCTTTAAATGAAGCAATTATAATTTTATCAGACACTAAATTCCATAATGCTATGGAATATTAAAAATGTGCTTATATGCAGGCAAAGATTACAATTTGGCCAAGCTCTCACTTGGACTTTTCCTTGCTCTGCAGACCAAATCTCTAGTTTTCCCTCTAAGTGCGTGGAATTTATATACATTTTCTGTTATTTTTCTAGTTACCCTAGAAATTATAGCATACATATTTAATTTAGTAAAATCTACATTTAATCAAAAGAACAAAAAAGTATGATAATGTTTTCCTTCCATTCACTGTCCTTCAGACTTACATGCTATTCTTGTCTAATATTTTAATTCTTGTTCATAATTTTAAAACCCTAGATATATTATTATTTTGTTCATCTGTTATGGTTTGTGTCTAGTTGTCCCACCAAAGCCTCATGTAGTAATCGGGCAGGGACTTCTAGAGTTTGAGATTAATTCATGATCAAGGCTGGGATTATGGGTCTTTGTACTGGTGGGATTATGGGTGTGAGTACTACACCCAGCCAAGGGTATGTAGCCTGAATGCAACTTAAGAGAGACAGGCTTTCTCTCTGCAGCCATTGTTACCACTGCTCTTGCCCTTTTGCTCTCTGCTCTTTGCTACCACCGTGAAAGGTTGCTTCCTGACATGTGCCTCTTGGCCTTGCAGCCAGCCAAGTGTGGACTGAACCACCAGTAACTGTAAGCTAAATAAACCTTTCCTTCCTTCATTTTGGGTGTCCAGTATTTGTCCCAGCAACAAGAGAAGAGTAACCAACACAACATCAAATGATTCCTGATAGATGTTGACCATTTTCATTGATGGTTTCTTACCTCTCACTTTGTCTCAGGCTCTTTAGAAGATTATTTAGTGGTTCACTAGTTAGTAATAATTTCTCAATTTTTGTGGTCTGCAATGTTTTATTTTCCCATGGTTTGAAAAAAAACTTTTTTTCTACGTTAAAATGTATTCCTTTAGAAATATGAAGTTATAATTTTAATTTTGTTCTTTTGTATGCAAACTGTATTTTCTATTGTTGATCCCGAGAATTTTTTCAGTGTGATTCCGTGCAGTTTCACTACAACGTGTCTAGGTATGAGTTTGTCTTTTATTGTATTTCCCGCACATCAGGGTTGGTGCTTTTGTAATTTCTTAGAAACTTTTTCATCATTTCCTCTTTGACTTTTGACTTTCTTTTACTTTCTCTACTCTCATCTACTTTTCTTTCTTTTTCTTTTTAAATGTATTTAGTACAGGGTTTACAGGATCTCATTACACAGCTCAGACTTGAAGTGATCCTTCTGTTTCCAGCCTCCCAAGCACTGGGATTACAGGCAGGCGCCACCACACCCAGTCTCTTAGTCGCTGTTTCCGTGCATCTGGGGGTGGGACTGGCATGGCATGCCGGGGATCGAAACCCAGTCCCTGTGCCAGCCCAGGCGCTTTAATCCGCTGAGCTGATTAATCTGGCCGACGCTTCATCTACTTTTCTGATTATGGCTTCTTATTGTATTTCTCATATTGAAAATTAGATCTTTTTCCATTTTTCATTTGTGTCTGGATAATTCTGTTCATCTTTCTGTGGGAGACCAGTCAAGAATAACTGTGGCCTAATTAACCTCCTCTGCGAAGTATAAGGAGAAAGACACATGCAGAGGTGGTGGCACCCTGCAGGAGCTCAGGAAAAGTCAGTATAGCTGAGATCAAGTTGTTTACCTGAGCACATTCTAATGGATATATGAAGTCAGACGAAGTTTTGTTATTTCATTGTGTGTACCCATGTCTTGTGGAATACAAGCAGGATGAGCCAAGCACCTGGGGCTCTGCCTGCCAGCTGTAAGACCTCTGTGGCAGCCTGCATGCTAAATAAACTTCAGATCTTTGCATATCATGCCAAAAACCATACATAAGTTTCCTTGTCCATTTACCCACTGATGGGTATAACTTGACTTTTATGAATAATTGAACAATAAATAATAGAGTTCATTGATCTTTACAAGAGGGTGGTTCCAATTACTTTGGGTATATATCATAAAGCGAATTTGCTGGATCCTATGGTGCTTCTGTTTCTAATTTCTTTAGAAACCTTCACATTATTTTCCATAACAGCAGCTCAAATCAACATTTCTCTCATCAACATGCAAGGCTTCCCTTGGTGCCATTTCCTCAGCAACTCTTGTGTTTATTTTTTCATATTAGCTATCTTTTTAAAAAATGTATTTTTATTTTATTTTGAAGAGTAAAATCAGAAGCAAAAACAGATAGAAAAATGACAGAAACAGGGTTACATACAACAATGCATATGTTACGGATTTTCAAAACAGGAATAGCTAATTAACAATGCTTGATATATTATCTGTTTTTAATGTCAAATCTGTTGCTTAGATTAACAGATATATATACAAATTTAGACAAATAATTGGATATTAACGCTTGCTTTCAAGAAATCTTAATTTTTTCCTTGTCTGTTTTCGAAATTTATTTTAAAAAAAGTATAATAATTGGTAAGATATTATAAACAGTACGCATAAAAGACCAAGATGAGAGGTATTCAACTATGTGTTTTATATTATACATTTCTGTCCTTGATGTAGTTGCTCAGATTGTAGACATCAGCATACACAGTTAGTCAAGGTGAAAATTCTAAATATTAACTGCTATTTTCAAAAAACTGATGGAAATTATTAGCACAATCATCTCAGCCATCCTGTATGTACTTGAATGACTTTCCTCCCTTCTCTTTTCCCTATGTTTTCTCCTTTCTTTCGTCTTCACTGTTTAATGCTTAAATTCAATTTTTTTCCATTTTACTATATTTATTACATGTTTCAGGTTTTACTTATCCTTTCAGATTCTTACACTAGGGAGACAATATGATATTTACATATGCAAGTCTGATTTATTTCACTTATGAGTATAGCCTGCAATTACATCCACTTACCTATAAAGTCTTTGAGTTTGCCTTTCTTTATAGCTAATACTCCATTGAATAAAAATACCACATCTTTTTCATCCATTGCTCAGGTAATGGATACTGTGGTTGTTTCCAAGATTTGGCTATCACAAATTGTTCTGCTATAAACATGGCTGCACATATATCATTATGGTATGATGTTTTCAGTTCTTTTGGGGAACTACTCGAAAGGGGATGGCTGGATTGAATGGATTTCCAGTCCTACTTTTCTAAGAAGTCTCCACACTGATTTCTATAGTGGTTGTACCAGTCTATATTCCCACCAGCAGGGGAGAATGGTTCCTTTTTCTCCATAGACTCACCAGCATTTCTTATTAGTTGATTTCTTTATTACAGCTATTCTTTCTGGGGTGAGATGGTACCTCGATGTTATTTTAATTTGCATTTCTTGAATGGCCAGTGCTGTGGAACTTTTTTCATATATTTATTTGCCATTTACATTTTTTCCTTTGAGAAGTATGTGTTCATCTCAAATGCCTATTTTTGGACTAGGAATGTGAGCTTTAGGAGCCAAATTTTTTAGTTTTTTATGTAATTTAGACAAAGGTCCTTTGTCTGAGTGATTGTTGGTCACAATTTTTTCCCAATTTTTGGGTTGTCTTTTACATAGCTATCATAATAAGGAGGAGGTTTCATCTTCATTTCCTTGATGATAGTCATGTTGAACACATTTCTTCATGTATGCTAACCATTGGTATGCCATCCTTGAGGAAATGTATACTCAAGTCTCGTGCCAATTTTAATGCATTTTCTTGTGATTCCGCCATACTTAGTTCTTGTAAATCTTGCATGTTCATTTCCTACCTTGTTATAATATGTGGACACTTTCTCCCCAAAGTGTAAGTTATCTTTTCATGTTGCTGATTGTTACTTTTGCTGCACAAGAGCTTTTTAGTTTGGTGTGGTCCAATTTATTTATTTTTGTTTTGTAGCATGAGCTTTTGGTGAAATAGCAAAGAAATCACGGTTGAGGCCCAAGTCAAAGAACTTTTCTACTGTGAGTACTGTTGGTTTTATTATTTTCACATTGTATTTATTTACTTATTTGGTACAGGTTCTTGCTACTGAAACTCAAAATCATAGTGATTCTCCTGTCTCAGCCTCCCCAGTGCTGGGATTACAGGCATGCGCTGCGACACCCAATTTCAGTAGCCAGCTCGGCATGGGGGCAGGCATGGCATAGGATACTGGGGATTGAACCCAAGTCCTTGTGCTTGCCAGGCAGGTTCTTTTTTTTTTTTTTTTTTAAACAGGAAGGTTCTTAAACCACCCAGCTATGGCTCTAGCCCTGTCGGTTTATTAATTATGCATCTTTTTCAGCTAATACTGTAGAAGAGATTATTTACTATACATGTGTTATACTTGGCCACAATTAAGAACACAGCAAAGCCAAAGTGCCACAAGTCTAGGACAAAGTCCAAGATAGATAGTGAGTGCTTTAATTATGAACAAGATAGGTCTCTCTCAGGTGGTTTTGGTGACCACATGGTAATGAAGTTCTAATCCACTGAGACAATTCTAGACAGTAAAATGCATTCCAACAATTTGTACCACTACCCTCAGCCTCCAGCATTCCTATCTCTGCTCCTCTGGCCTCCATGAATGAACAAGCTCTCTTGCTGGGACCTCTGATTCACCTTTCTTCTTTTACATTTTGGCCTGTACATTTACTTCTCCACAGTTTAGACCTCATGTTGCAGAGGATCCTAAAAAGATGGCACTAAAGCTGAGAAGATTATACATATGTGTACATTTTTATTTTAAGAAGTCGTACTTACTCCTTTTTAAAGCTGCTGGGTTATTTTTGCTAGTAAGTTTCTCTTCTTTCTTTGCTACACCATTCAGATGAGCATTTACTTTTATAAACATGCTAAACTCTTATCTCTCTGAATATGATGATAATATTGATAATCTTTGAAGTTCTAATTTTAGAATTTAGTTTTCTGTTATTTTCATGGATAATTGTTAACACTATACCATTTCTATTTATTATATTATGAGTCCATGTTTCTGGTAAATTATTTAAGAAAATTATCTATCTTTAAAGTATATTACATTTTTCTACCTAAGACTCATCTAATTCCAGGTCTGAGGCAGAGAACAATGAATTTATCCCAGAACATTCTGTGCAATATTGCCAGGAAACCTTCAGAACAATGAAAGCCTATCAAAATGATACAAATTATAGCTGTCAAAATAAACAATAACCCATTGTAATTCTTGGCATAGATTTTTGAAAAATTAGTATTTTTCAAATAATGACACCTAAGAGATAAAATGGTGGGAGCGATAATATTCATCTATTTGTCCTTGCTAGAGATCATTCATATGCCAATAACTTTCTGTGAAAATTGGAAATTGAAGGAAAAATAACTTTTTATCTTTTAGGAATTACTATGATTCATTTTAAGTGGATGAAAGGAAAGTCATCACCATAGAAGACTATCATCTAATGTTAAATACTAGCTAATGAATATAAACTATCAATAAAATAATTGATTCAACTAATAGTGTTGGGCTGAGGAAACTAATGGATAGAAGGTTATGTCGAAATCAGTATTTAAACACAGAGTAAACTGTCACACTAGTGATAATTTGATAGAAGCAAAATGACAGATACATTTCTATCTTCCGACACACAGGGTTTTTCTTCAATATTTTGCTTATTCTCTCGCTGAAAGTGTAGCCATTAGGGGATATTAACTTAAAGATATTTTTCATCCGACATCCACCTTGTTGGGACCCAAGCTCTGCCTTGCATCTTCAGTTTATGGATGTCTAAGGGTCACCAAGGACTGGTAGAAATAGCAGAAATAGCTATTCAGAAATAGCTCTCTGAATAGCAGCCTTGCCCCATTTTTTATCTCTAAAGATTTCTTTTAGTTTCTCACAAGAATCATCATGCTTTTAATTCCCATGTGTATACTGTGTATTTGTACATATGTATACGTATGTTTAATATTTCTTCTATCAGTTTGTTGGTCCTATTACAAAAAACAGAAATGAAGATTCAGAACAAATTGTGAGAACTCCTTCACATAGTATCTATACTAGCCTAACAATTTTCCTTGTGGATTTTACTGTTATAATTGTCTCCCCTTCCCCAAGGCCTCTCTGCTATAGTTTGTTCTCCTACTAGAAAGGATTATACCCAGAGGCAGGCCAGACAATAAGCTGAAGTACACTTAAGGGGCATAATAAGTGAACTGCTAAAACCAATGGGGCCATAATCTCCCTTACAACATTTATCTTACAGTAATGGTTCTCCTTGAGGCAATTTTTCTCCAATAACAACTTCCTTGTCTGTGTTCATTTGTCAATTGTAGCCATATTTCTGAGGGCAGTTAAAATTCCTTTCCATTAGGATGCCTTCCTTAGCCTCCACTTCTTTTGAACCCACAGCAATTCTCATCTGGACTTGTAGCTTGTTAATAAGGGTAAGAGATCATTGCTAGTATGTGGTTTGTGGACGTGGAACTTTGGGGCTCTTTCTTCAGTTTTGTTGTGTCTTCGTTTTCTCATATGCAATGGATGTTAGTAATTCAGTTTCATATGAATCTGTTGAGGATGAAGGAGACAGCCCTAGATAGGTACTTAGCATACCACATACAGGTAGTAAGTTCTAAATACTTTATAATTCAGTGTGTTTTTTGGTTAGTTACTCAGTATATGTCTTATGTTTCATCTTCCTAAGCAGAGCACATTTTCTTGAAAATAAATTAATGCTATGTACTATTCCATGTTTTTTAACAGGACTAGAGTACTGCCAAACTTAGAGTGCTTTTATTTTATTTAGATAGAAGCTATATAATCATTTAAGAATATCATCAATATTTAAATATTTTCCTTCCCTACATAGCTGTATCATAAAGCTGGACCACAATCTTCTTGGAGTCAAGAAATAATATATATTTTTTGTATGTTGGGAGGAGAGGTAATACTGGGAATTGAACTTAGGACCTCATGCTTGCCAGGCAGGTGCTATGCTATTGAGCTGTATCCCTAGCCCAAGGAATATTATATTCTTAAAACTGATCAAATATACTTTTGTAGTATATTCATTTTAAATTGAGCTGTTAAAAAAGTATTCTCCTAAAAAAGAAAAGTATTCTCCTAAAAAAGAAAAGTATTCTCCTAACCTTAGAGAACAAGCTAAGAGTAGGATTTCATGATTCAAAACAACTGTCAGAGAAATATTGCTAGATATGTAGGCTTACCTGCTAGCCTTAAAAGTATAACAAATTCTTGGTGAATGAGAAATTTACAGAAGACTGTGTACTTGAAGAAATACAACCAGTAGTTTGATGAGCCCCTAAGAAGATTTGTCGACTTGAATAGTTTGATCACAAAGCAGAATAAACTGGTAAGCTTATCAAGAAAATCAAACACTATGATTGGAAAATATCTGATGTTCACAAGTCCAGATTCAAAAGAAGTGCTTCAAAATGTCACCATATTCTCAATGAAAAAAAAAAGAGCAAGTTTGGGGAAATACAAGTGGCATTTGCAGTCTATGTTTTAAATGAATAGGCTTCCACAATAAAGAGGTAAGTGACTTGCAGACGCTCCCTGAGCTCTTCCTCTGGAGTTCCTCTGGAGCATTAGGTGACCACTTCCTCTTCTTATGGACCTCTAGCTACAATTACTTATAGGATGACTGTCACAGTCTGGGATCACTGTCATTTTTACTCTCAGAAGGAGCCATTTATCCATTACCTTATTGAAAGAAGGAATATTCATCTCTAAGTGTTTATGGTATTTTGGTTTTTTACATTTAAACAACATCTGAAGAGGGGTGTTCCATAAAGAGGCATATGTTAGAAAGTCAAATCTAGTTGTCATAGTATTGAAAAGAGCAACATTATTTTAAAAATTCCATTAAAATATATATGGTCATCATCATTATTTTAGATAAATATAGTTTAATCAGAATTAAATTTATTGTTCTGAAAATTAATCACTTCTGAAAACATTAGTCAGCTTCTCTTTCTTGCTCCTTGCCAGATCTTCCTCCCACTCTCAGCATCAACAGGAAAGTCCATAATTCCATGTACACACCTTTGGAATGTATTCACTTGGTGCTTATAGAAGAGGAAAGGCAAGCTCACCTATTAATCAGGAATGAGCTAACGAGAAAGCTACTTTAAAACTGAAGCAGAAGCATGAACAAAAATTATATACATTTTATGTGTATTTGTGAATTTAAGGCCTTAAACAAAACAATTCAGACATCATTTGGTCTGATCATTTTATCTGGAATGATATCAGCAAGCAAAAAAGTAGTTTTTAAATCACGTATACTAAAACAAAATGTTTAAATTGCATATACTAACAGAAAAAAAAAAGAAAACTAGGACTTAGTTTCCCTGAAAAATTAATGAAGACATTCATACTTTCTTTTCTTTTCTTGTGTATTTTTTTTAAGGAAGGGGCCACAGAGTGTTCAGAGTCTCACTACGAGATCAGATTCATAGTGATCTGACTGTTTACATCCTCCTAAGAGCTGGGATTCCAGGCATGGGCCACCATACCCAGTCTCAATTGCCATTTAATTCCGCCCCCCCGGGGTGAGGCCAGCATGGCAGGCCCAGGGATCAAAGCCTGGCCCCTGCCCTGAGCCTGCTTGCAGGTGCTTTAATCCGCTGGGCTATTTGGCAAGCCCCTTCATCCTTTCTTTTCATTTCCTTCTTTTCACTTCCATCCATCCATATGTTTGTTTGTTTTGTATTTTAGTACAGGGTCTCACTATGTAGATTGGACTCACAGTGATCCTCCTGTTTTCCGCCTCCCAAGCACTAGGATTACAGGTGTGTGCCACCATGCCCAGTCTCAGTCACAGTCTCAGTGCATCCCGAGGGCGGGGCTGGCACTTCCATCAAAATGTTAACTGGAATAAATCTCCAAATCGATAATGATCCTTCTCTTAATAATTTCTCCGATTAACTTCATACCAAATTCATCCCCTTTCTATGATAATCTTTAAGAACTTCAACCACTAACAACTATTTTTTTCTGATAAAGATATTCTACACACAATTAAGTGAAAACACTTTCTAAAAATCATAACCTATGACCTCTTTCGCACATACTACCTAAGTGACCTGCCAAGAAATTGCAATAGCAAAGACTATGGAAGTAGAATTACTGCTACTAGAGAGAACTTTTAAAAAGCTTTTTATAACCACTCCACATTCAGGATAATTTGGATAAACACAGGGCAGGACAATTCTTTATAAGGCCTAAAAGGCACCAAAAACATCGTTAAAGGCACTGATGATGCCTAAAATACTTTTAAGATTTTCTCATGTCTATTTAGATCTGCCTTATATTCTGTTTTTAAAAGCTGTCTAAATAGAAAGCAAGGAACACATGCAACTCAGATATTTAAAGTGGACATGCATTTAAACACAGATCTGAGCCAAAACTCAAGTGGACAGTTTTCATTTTTTTCTAACTTCAGTGTAATTATAATAGTTGTACATTAGTGAGTGAAAATATGGATCATTCCCCTTAATAGGTAGCATTTAACCTATCAACTAATGAAATAAAATAATAAAATTTAATAAGGATTAGTCAAGGGCTGGCCAAATAGTTCAGCAGATTAAAGTGCCTGTAAGCAGGCGCAGGGGTAAGGGGTACAATCTTCAGGGCTGCCAGCGCCAGCCCCACCTCCAAGGCATGCTGAGAGGGCAACTGAGACTGGGCGTGGTGGTGCGCACCTGTAATCCCAGCACTTGGGAGGCTGTAAACAGGGGGAGCATTAGGAGTCTGATCTAGCACAGAGACCCTGTAGATCCTTCTCTAAAAATAATAAAAAATAAACAAATTAAAAAAAGGATTAGTGTGTGTTATTTCCTATGTGACTTGGGGAAAAAAATTCTAACTCTGCTATTCTTTTACTAAGGAACAAGCTCTGTTATTGAGACATTTTTCTTTCTAAATTAGTTCTATGTCCCTACAACTACATACAGAATAATGAGCAAATAATTAAATGTAACCAAAACAAAAGAGAAGCGACTATGAATAAAGTGCACACTCTTGCTACATGCAAGTCACCTTCCGCTTGTGATGATAGCTAAGTCACACTGCATTTTTATGTTTTATATGTCAGTGATTTTCATATCTTATGGAGGCTAGAGCATGCTGGCCAAGCACTATAAAACAATCATTTCCTGATGTCAGTGAAAAGTAATGAGGGATCTGTTTATATACATGGTATCATTTTAAGTTTATAAAAAGAGGCAGGGCTGATATGGTTATTTTGTTTATAAATAAATACCTAAGTTTCAGTATGCTAGCACACACATTAACAAAGGTTGCTCAGGAGCAGTGTGAGGCTGAGAACAGTCAGTGACTGTGACATTTAAACCACTATTTATTTCCATGAAGAACTTGGATTTTCCCCCAGTTCATTTCAAAAATGCCATGGGGTATTATATCCCATAACATATTAAAGTTTGCTACATGATCATTATAATAATATACCAAGAGCTTATTTCTTATACATAACTCATTACTAAACACTAGGAATCACTGAGTAGAGGGTACCACATTAGAGTAGAAGACTTAATCTACACCAAGGCCCTGTAAGTGTGAAAAGCACTACGAACTGAGTAACAGAACCAACCCTTACTCACTCCCTAATTCTCCCTGAACTCTGACATTACCTGAAAAGAAGAAAGGATATGAGTCAAAGACAGATTTAGCCCAATCATTAATACTGCCAGGGCACCTGATTTCAAAGCCTAATTGTTGTAACCAAGTATCTCAACAGAGTACTCAGGGACTTAAATTGTCATAACTACATTCTTCTCAGAATTGAAGATTCTTTCATGTGCTTAGTCACTGAGAAAGAGAGAGGTCTCCGTAAATTGAAATGCCTCACTATGCTGCAAAGAAACTGCCAGTATTACACATAGATTACATGAAAGGAAACTCCAGAACTCCTTTTTGATTATCACCTACCTACTCAAGAGAGTCACATTCCGATTTATGACTGGTGAAATGTTGAAAAAGTTTTAAAAATAGAGTTTTAAAGCTAACTTTTAGAGACTGGGCATGGTGGCACACACATGTAATCTCAGCGTTTGGGAGGCTGTAAACAGGAGAATCACTATGAGTCCGATCTAGAATAACTTTTAGATTCAATAAACAAAAAGCAAAATTAAAGAATCCATAGATCACTGAAGATCTTTCTCACTGAGAACTTCTTTCACTCACCAAAGATTTGGTTGAGGCAGATTTAACATTCAGTGCAAACTGGACATAAATGTATCTTCTGGCACTTTATTATGTGGCAGTTTTTTCTTCAAATGCCTCAGTGACTTCTCATCTGTACTTCGAGGGAAATCTCCTTAATTTGGCAGACTTGAGTAACAATCTACTTGCTGTCTTTTCAGCCTTATCAGCTGTATTTCAAAGTTCTATCTCAGATACACTGATGCAGATAATCCCATGAACACCCAACATGGATGTCGGCTTAACACACTCAGTTACTACAGCTCCTCAGGTACCTTTGCCCTGCCACCCTATCAGACAAACAATTTTCCTTTGTAATAACTTTTTCCACTTCAGTACTGTTTTAATTCAACCTGAATTTATCCTATTAGGGCCGGCCAAATAGTTCCATGGATTAAAGTGCCTGCAAGCAGGCACAGGGGCCTGGGGCACACTGAGACAGCAATTGAGACTGGGCTTGGTGGTGCGCACCTGTAATCACAGCTCTTGGGAGACTGTAAACAGGCAAACCACTAGGAATCTGATCTAGTAGTGAGGCCCTGAACACCCTGTAGATCTTTCCCTAAAATATAAATAAATAAAATAAGCTTATCCTATTAAAAAAAATCTAGGCAGAAGAAGATTGTAAATATCAGGACAGAGTTTTAACCAAGTAACACTTTGCCCAGAGAAAAATTTCTGATTCAAGGTTAAGACAAACTGATAATCATCTATTGCATTACTAAACAGTCGACAAAGTGCATTTCACATAATTATAAAGCAGCATAACTAGGACTCCATAAGTGTTCTAACTTAATGTTTTACTTACATAACATCAATTTTCCCCTAAAATAAAATAAAGCTATTTTACTAAATACAAAACAGTACAACCATGTCAGCCACTTTTTTTATTCAGAAAAGTAGCAAAATAAATTGAAAACACAAAATAGTTTTAAATCACAAATCAAAGTTTAAAAGATTTACTGCTTTTCTTTGCCTGTTATGCAAATAAATAGCTATAATTGTATTATTTTGTAAAACAAATGCTGACATTATAGGTTTTCATTTTATATTCATGTTTTACCAACCAAGTATATTTCAATATAATTGTCTTTACCCAAGAAAACCTCCCTTACTATTGTAATCAAGTCTAATAATATTTTTGGATGAGTTCCTTTCTAAACCTCATAAGAATTAATTGCGAGAATTAATGACTAAACCAAATGACCAACT
>NDGM011062838.1:0-18023 GCA_002564305.1 Octomys mimax
TTTGTATATTTGGTGCAGGGTCTCACTACGCAGCTCAGACTCATAATGAACCTCCTGTTTTCAGCCTCCCAGTGCTGGGATTACAGGTGTGTGCCACCACGCCTGGACTCGGTCACCAGCTCAGCGTGTCCTAGGGATGGGACCTGCGCGGCATGAGAGACCAGGGATAGAACCCTAGTCCCTGTGCTTGCCGAAGCAGGCACTTAGTCCACTGAGCTATCTCGCTGGCCCTTATTCTCTGTTTTGAAATGAAAGTGTCAGATGATAAAAAAAAGCAAGATGCTACATTACTGAATACATGAAAAAAGTCTGTGTTTGTAATTCTAGGTTAGTGCACAGTTCATTTCTGCCTATTGTGTCTAAAATATAATCTTGATACTGGGCCAGGGAGATGGCTCAGTGGGTAAGTGCTTCTCTGGCAAGTGGAAGAGCCTGAGTTCAATCCCCGGTTCCGCAAAAAAAAAAAAAAACCAACACAAAAAACCCTATAATCTTTATACTGAGAATGATGACACTCAGTTATTGTAGAAATGATAAACCATCAGAACTTTAAATTTCATTCACCATCCTGTGTTTAACAAAGCAGAAAAACATAGGTCTGTTTCTGAGACTTTTGGATGGCTCAAATTATTTAATGGAAACTAAAATTGAATAATCTGCATACTCTAGAACATACTCTTCTACTCAGAATCCATTATGCAACACTTTTTGCAGCTCTATCATTGAAGTGAAATTCAAATAGCACAACGTCTACCATTTGAATCATTGTCAAGTGTGCAATTCAGTGGCTTTGAGGCCATTCACAGTGTTGATCGATCTTTAGGACAGATGCCATCACCACTGCCTAAGTCCAGACTGTTTCCATCACCTCCAAAGGGGATGCTCTTCACTCCCTCGTTGCTGGCACCGGGTAAAATCTGCTTTCTACAGTTTGACAGTTTTCTGGACCTTCCAGGCCAGTGCAGTCACAATATGGAGCCTGTGTCTGGCTTTGCTTACTCAGCGCTGCACTGGAGCAGGGATTAGCCGCTCGTTCCTTTTATGGCTGAATAGCAGTCCACTGTGTGGACATACCACATTTTGTTTATCCACCCATCGGTTTGATTGGCATTTGAGTTGTCACATTCTTTAAATCTAAGCATTCATTTCCATCAGTGTGAAGTATGTGTGTAGATGACTAAGTGGGGGCCCACTGAACCCTGGAGTAGCAGCCTCTGTGCTCGGGCCTTTGGTGGCCACTTCTAACATGTCTGTCTCTTCTAATTATCTTCATTTTAAAATGCTGCCATGGCTGTTTCTTCATTTTAACTTTTTGTTTTGTTTTGTTTTACTTTTTGTGCTATAGGTGGTGAAGGTTTAGGTGTAACGACATTACCCATAGAGACACTACTCTGTGAACGTTCCCAACTTGGTTATATGTAGGAAACCAAGCCTGCTCCGAATGCCTGTGAGTTTGTCCCCAACTGGAGGGCAAACGAGGATGAAAAACAAAGAGACACAGAATTTAAAAAGAAGCGTCAAGGGGCCCTTGTCTCTCTCTCTGACAGGGAGCCTTGAGCTTCAGGCTCATCTCGCTTTTATTTCCTCAGATATAGAACAAGCAGTTAATGGTAGAAGATTTATCTGCCTTCTGTTGTCTAGAGTAATGCTCAGGTAAACCAGATCTGAGTGGCGTCGCCTCCCTTAGAACCTGCAAAGTGCCAGCTGCTTGCACGGAGCTGACAAAGCCCAGCTTGCTGGTTTCCTCCTTTGTGCTTTTAGAGGTCAGTTATTAGGTCCTGCTCCTCACTGCCTGGACCCTGTGGTTATGGCACAGTTACTGATTAAGTCAAGAATCTGTACTGATAACTGTAGATGCTGTTGCCAAAGACAGCCATGTGGTTTTACATTTCCTTAAACTTTTCACAATTCTGAAATGAATAACCACCTTAAAAATTAATCTGTCTTGTACTAAATAATTCACTCCCAATCCTGACTGTATAACTGTAGTGTTCTGGTCAGTATGTTTGGAGCCAGTGTGTAGGCACTTAGCTACATTTTTTCCCCTCCTAAATTGGTGGTGGTCTCTACTGGTTCAAGTCGTCCACCTGAGCTGTGACATCACTACCATCCCAGAAATTCCCGTTCTCTCTCCTGGGCTGGATCTAGCTCTGGTTTAATCTTCTCACTTCCTTCCTACTTTGTGTGTGTGTGTGTGTATGGATATGTATGCATTTGCATACACACATGTATCCTTCATTAGTGTCCTGAGAAAGGGTGACTTATAGGTAATTTTTGTAGGGTCTTCATTTAACTCCTATTTTAATGATAATGTCACTGGTAATGGAATCTTGATTAGAAAAATACTCTCCTAAGACTTTTATTTTCTAGCATATATATTGTTGAGAAGTCTAATATAATGCTAATTTTTTCCCAGAATTGAGATTCTGTCTACCTCTTGTGTTCTTACAGTTCAGTAGGTAAGTGCCGTGATGAAAATATTTTCCTTCTTTGGCCGGTTCAATGCCCTTTTCATTCTGAAAATGTGACTTTCAATTCTCAAAAGTATACCTGTTATTAATTTTATTTTTGCTATTCTATTTCGTGGGTTTTCAAAAATATTCATCTAAATTATTAATAATATATATATATATGTATATATATATATATTTTTTTTTTTTGCAGAACCAGGGATTGAACTTAGGCCCTTGCGCTTGCCAGGGAAGCGCTTATTCCACTGAGTCATCTCCCCGGCCCCTCATCTAAATTATTTATCACGGATTTTTTCCCTATATCATGGGATTTTGCAGTGCCATACAGTATATGTTATTAAACTTATGTAGGTTTATCATTTTTAAAATGGTTCAGAAGTGTTTTTCAAAGTATGGAAAAGGTTTATAAAAATATGGGAAGGGTTTATAAAGCCTGAAAATATATATGAAGACTAAAATAAATATAACATTGCTACTTCGCTGTTTTTCACCTACCACAGGGGTGTGTGGAACAACTGCCATGATAAGTGAGGGACATCTGTACTATTGTTCTTCCTGTGTTGGACCCCTTTAGGTTAACTCTGATCCCCTCTCCCCCTTCCAGTTTTCTATCATTTTCATCTTGTTGTACTTTCTGGGAAAATTCTCCTCCTTGCTTCCAAAACTTCCTACTGAATTCTAATTTCTGCTAATGTATTTAAATAGTTAAGAAATTTTGTCTTTTTTTGAAGCATTTTTTCCAGTGTTGAGGATTCACAACTATTTCTGAGGATGTTAATTTCACCTTTTTAACCCTTTCTACCCTGCCTTTAATCCTTCCACTTTCTTTGTTTCTTCACTTTGGCTTTGTATTTCAGGTTTCAGGTTCTCGTTTGTGTTAACACATTCACAACAAGGCTATGATGCACAAGTCTCCCTGCCAGGTAGCTCTTTATTAATTTTATTAGTGAAAAGACCATTAAACATGATTAGACCCATTGTACCATAGATGGGACACTCAGGCATGTGCCACCAGTGGTCCAAGCCGGCTGGAAGATGTTGAAGATCCAACTAATGTCAGAACGCTCTGCACTTGGGCAGCGTTTAGCACCTGGCCACCCCACTCACAAGGTATACAGCGGGCTCAGTCATGGTCCCCTCTGTCACGCACACAGATGGTGTTGCATCAACACCCTTATCTTCAGGAACTGTGAACCGTTACTTTTTGTGTTATCTTTCAAGATTTAAGGGCCAGGGATATAGCTCAGTGGCATAAGTGCCTGCCTGGCAATGGCAAGTGCAAGGTCCTGAGTTCAATCCCTGGTACTGAAAAAAAAAAAAAAAAAAAAAAGATTTTAAATACATCAGATTTTGAGCAACTTGATTATAGCAGCTTTGTTCTGAATTCCTTAATGTTTCTGATGCTTTGGAGTCATTGAGCTTATTAGACCTCGAAGATGATTGTTTCTTTTAAATTTGGACTGTTTGTGGTCATCATTTCTCCCTTTTTAGCTATGTCTTCTCTGAGAACAAAGGCTGCTTAGGTGTCAAGGTCAGGTCTCTTGAACATGGCTTACAGCTCATTGGTATTTTCTATTTTTCTGTCTTACAAAATTATTTTTTTTTTGAGTACTAACACTGTTCAAGAAAACCCACCTAACATGGAGATGGTGCAAAGTCAAATTGCTGGTAGGGTTGATTTCTCTCTTGATATGTCCCTATTTGCAGCTGCACAGGCTTCTGGAGTGGAAGAATTGGTACATGGACCACAGCACCAGGGACATCATAAGCCAAAGGCAGGCATGATGCCTTCTGCAGATGACCTGCTAAGGTTGTACATGTTTGCAGTGGGGAGGTCATCCTGGGCTATTTCCATAGGCCCACTCTGATCATGGTGCTAGTCCCTGCAAGAAGAGAACCTTTTCTGACTGGTCAGAGGGTGATATGCCTGTGGAGAAAGGTCAGAGAGATACGATGTGGCTGGTGCTGAAGAGGAGGAGAAGGGCTAGCCAAGGAATTCAGCTCTCTCTGCAAGCTGGGAAGGCAGCCTTGGAAAGGAAATCCAGAAAGGGACTCAGCTTTACTGATGCCTTGAGTTTCCCCCAGGAGCCTGTTTTGGACTTGTGACCTCTAGAACTCTAAGACAATAAGTTTGTGTTTTTAAATTTAATATGATCCCATTTGTTGATTTTTGGCATTATTGCTTGAGCCTTTGGCATTCTGTTCAGAAAGTCTTCGCTTAATGCCTGTGTCGTCAAGACTTTTACCTATTTTATCTTCCAGCAGATTGCTTCTGTTTTTAACAGATCATTGATCCACTTTGATTTTAGTTTAGTACATGGTGAAAGAGAAGGATCTAGAGTATATGGGTCTTCATTCAGTCTTCTGCCTGTGGATAGCCAGTATTCCCAGCACCACTTATTACAAAATTGGAGAAAAATTGCCAACTGTATACAACTCACACAGAGGACTAATAGCTATACTATATGAACAACTCAAAAAAATCAAACTCTCTCAAAAGACCCAATCAAAAAATGGACAACTAAAATGAACAGACACTTCTCAGAAGTATAGTAGACCAATGAAAACAGGAGAAAATGTTTGACACTGCAGGCCATTAAAGAAATGCAAATAAAAACAACACTGCAATTCCATCTTTCTCCAGAAAGTAAGGCCATCATCAAGAAAACAAATGCTACTGAGGCTGTGAGGGAAAGGACCCCTTCTACGTTGCTGTTGGGAATGTAAACTAGTATAACCATTATGGAAATCAGTGTGGAGATTCCTGAAAAACCTGAGACAAGACATTCTACTGGACCCAGCTATTCTCCTATAAGGTATCTTTCTGAAAAAAGTTAAAGGCATCATATTACAGTAATACACGCATAGTCATATTCATAACTGCACAATTCAAAGTGGCTACATCTTAGAAGCAGCCTGTATGTTTATAAGCAGATAAATGGGTAAAGAAAATGCGGAGCACTCCTTTGTCATTTTTGTAGAAATATAGACAGATCTTGTGACCATGTTAGATGAAATAAATTGGCACACAAACTTAAATATTACATGGTTTCTCCTGTCTAAGAACCTCTGAATAGCAAAATAGATGATAATAGAAAATTAGGGAGCTATATCTTTTTCTAGTGGGAAGGGGAATCGTGAGATGGAGGGGAAAGAGGGAAAGGATATAAAGGAAGATGTGAGATGCGTTACATTTGTGTACTAACTCCCCATGAGCAATTTAATCATGTACTGATAAAAAATAAAAACCGAAAAGAATTTAAAATGCAGTTTTACTTTAAAAATAAATTCGGGTTGGTTTAAGCCACTACATTTAGTAATATGGCATAGCAGCAATACAAAAGAGTCCAGGGTAACTACTGGAGACTCACCGTTTGTTAGGGGCTCCCCATGTGACCACTTACAAGCCTCTGCATTTGTTCCCTTGCCTTGGCTAGTTTCTTCAGCGATGAATTCAGTCTCCGGCTCGGGGTTGTGTCTTTTGGATTCAGCCTAGAGGAATCACTACAAGTGCTACAAGAATCAAGGGTTGAATGTTGGCACTGGGAGTTGGAGGAAGTAGAGGGCCTGAAAGTACAGCCAGAGGGTTAGAGAAATGATCCCTGGAGGGTTGGGCCTGCAGCACAGGAGCAGCAGAAGCTGGAGGCTGCTAGAAAGTACAAGAAGCCACAGCATCTGCCCACAAACAGGCTGCCAAGTGGGAGCCAATAGACTGAAGCCACCATGATTCTGATGTCCCTTGTGCCTTCACATTTGGCGCAGGTTCCCCTCACCAGCAGACTGCCCAGAAACCATGCAGAGAAGAGGATTCTGAGAGACGGTCCCGGACGCCTTAGCTAGGCATGACATGACAATGGTGCTGGATGACTGGCAGGAGACAGTCCAACTTGGGATACGCCCAGCTGTTGCATTCTGGAAGCTGAGCTGAGGAGAGGGGCTGGGATACTTGGCGTTCAGAATATGGATTTAAATTGAATCCTCCTTTTCAGCATGGCGCCCTGTGCTCCCTTCAGCGTGCCTGATGTTACTAGGTGCAGAGCTCTCCGGAGAGTGGGGGTGGCTTGGGGAGCAGACCAGGATTCATTGAGCCCTTCTGCTTACATTGAAAGACTCCTGCTTCCTTGCCCCACTTGACTTAGAGGTTCTGCCCGTCCTCCACCTCCCCAAGCCTGCCAGCCCTTTGGCCTTGGTATACAGTTGCTTCTCATGGGACTTTTTTCTCTAAGGTATCAGGTATCCGCATTTGTGTTCAGTTAAATTTAGTGGGAAAGTAGGGTTTTTTATTTTTTATTTTATTTTATTTTTTTTTGTTACTAGGGATTGAACTCAGGAGCTTATGCTTGCCAGGCAAGCGTCTATTCTACTGAGCTATCTCCCTGGCCCCGCATTCAGTTAAATTTAATTACTACCTGTCAGTTCATTTGCTGAAATTACAATGATCGCACTCATCTACTGATGTCTGCACTTTCATCTGTTATGTCAAAATTAGTTCATACTTAATCTATTATGATGTTGCTGGAATTTCAAAAAGATAGATTGGCCCCAGTGTTCACTGTGTTGGGCTGCAAAATTTTTAAGATAAATAGGATAATACAGTACAAAGAGCTCAAAGTCAGGTGACCTGGGTCTAGTTTCAGCCACTTCACCATTTTACTTTCATGAAACCCAGTTTCATCTCTTAAATAAGTTCATTCCATTGGAGTCCCTTTTAAGACAACAGTAAAAACTATGACACTTCTCCTACCTGAAGTACAAATCCACACACATCCAAAATTGAGTATTTGAACCCCCAGCCTAGAACATCTCTGAAGTGACTCTTAGACCTAACATCCTGAATCTCAAAGGTGTAAAGTTTAAATACAATGGGATGATATTGTAAGCCATTCTTTTAAGACTATAACAATTTTTTTGTGTGTGGTACTGGAGACCAAACTAAGGACCCTGCCCTTGCCAAGCAGATGCTTATGCCACTGAACTGTATCCCCTGCCCCTAACAAAATAATTTTCACATTGTATTTTGAAAAAAATCAAAAAAGCCAGAGTCAAGGAGGCAGTCTGAATTCAGTTCCATGAAGGCGAGAAGCTTGGAGATTTGAATGGCTTTTAGATGGCCAACGAGTGTGCCTATTGGAAAGAGTGACCATTTCTCATTTGCTGTCCACGGAGAGTGTCATGGAATCCAGGTAGCAGTCTGGTCATTTTAAGTAATGTCAAGAAACAAAATACACTACGGCCTGTGTAGTAGCATCACTATGTGGCCAAGGGACTCCATCGTTTTTCTTTCTCTCTAGCTCTTCAGGACCTGTAGGGCAGGCAGCACAGCTTCTTGTACTCTGTATGTTCTGTCAGGCCAGGAGCCGCATGATTTCTCTTGGGCTGAAGACAAGTGCTTGACAACAAGACTGTTTTCTCAATTATAGATAAAGCTAAGGAAGAAGAAGGATACAGTTTTTGCCCAAATCGGGGCAGTCTTAAGATCTATAGTAACCGTCTTCCAGGATATTGGGGCAACATCACAGTTACGTGGACTTTAATTCCTCGACAGGAACTGATCTGAGGTCATACCCTGTGGTGTTAAATGTCTCCACCTGATACCTGCTCAGAGCCACTTTCAGCTCCATGTGGCACCGTGTGGGTATACTTGTGAATGGATGAGTGTTTGCCTTGGTGTCAGCTTCCTTGGCCCTCATAACTTAGTTCTTCTTCTTCTTTTTTAATTGCAGATGCTATCCTTTCCTACTAAGGGTTGAGCATTGCTTGCTGGAAATACTTGGGACCAGAAGTGTTAAAATTTTGGATTTTCTTGGCTTTTGGAATATCTCCACATGGGTAAGGAGCTTTCTTGGGATGGCACCAAAGTCCATACACAAAATTGATTTATGTTTCTTATATACCTATAATATAGCCTAAAGGTTATTTTTTTATAATAGTCTATTACATCTGAGTTTTGACTACAACTAGTCACAAGAGAACAAGTATGGATTTATCTATTTATGCTGTCATGTTAGTGCTCAAAAAGTTTCAGACTCAAGCATTTGGGATTTTGGACCATGAGATACAGGTTTGCAGCAGCACTAAAACAGAGGCAACAAAAGGGAAGAGTCCTCAGGACTCCACCAGGCTTGGTGAAAGTTGGGAAGAGATACCTTTATCTTCCTTACTCTGTTCCATTCAGGTATGTTGGCCACCTATTGTGGTAGGCTTTGGTGTTTCCTAAGAATAGAGCTTAGAACCTTGGTGAGATTGTTGCTAGTAAACTGGCAGAAGGATTTGGTGACAGCAGTGTTCTCCCACCATCTGCTTTTCCCTCTTTACTTCTTTTAAGGGCCAAAGAGCAGTTTTACCAACAGTTTGGGAGCTGCTTTGTTTAGAAAAGGGTTTTCCATCCAAATAGCCTTAGTGCCCACTGGCTACCCCTCTGCATGTGGCAACAACAGATGAGTGCCTCAGTGGGGAGTGCTCTGTCCTGGTATGTGGGTGCGGCTAGGGTGCTCTGGGCCAAACCATGCTGTCTCTAGACTAGCACTGTGTAGAGCAAGAAGATGGTAGAGTAGCGGGCATGCGGCTCTTCCTCCTGGGAATTGAAAGGATCCAGGAAGAAGTCAAAGAGAAGGTTGAAGGTCAGTTTTGCTTCTACTAACTCTGCAAATTCTACCTCCATGAAAACAAGAGGTCCACAGAGTTATGGCCCAGTACCAATTCATACCAGACCTGAACATGTTGGCCACCACCTGCTATGGGTTGGGCAGAAGAAGGTGCAGGCCTGGCAGAAGTTGAGTAACCAATACTGTGCCAAAGGCTTGATGTGGCAGGAGGCGACAGGACAAAGGCATCAGGATGTGCCAGTTGGGCGCCAGCCTTCTTAGCTGTCAGAACTGGTCTCAGAAGAAAGGACAGCCCTTGGGTATACTTTTAAAAGAGGCATTTTTTACTCTGTGCAAACAGCTGCCTCTCCCTGAAGGCTTCCTTCTTGTGACTGAACAGGCCAGAGGACAAGGCCAATGGCAGGAGAACAAGAACAAAGGCATCGTGTGGGTGGTACACAGATCCTTGTTCTAATCCTGCCTCCCTGTTTGCCTGTGTCACAAAACAAACAAAAATAATAGGTGAGTGGAAAGAGGCTTGGAAAAATGAAAGCAGAACTTCAGTAACAATACAATCAATAGACAGTAAGGTTCTTAGGGAGATCCTGCCTCTACAGGACTTTGAAATGGCTTGAAAAGGTCCTGATGCTATGCTGACCAGGTGTCAGTGAGACCACTCACCTGATTGTCCCTCCTAGGCAGGATCAGTAGTACCTGGTTAGAGGTCTGGAAAGTAAAGGAGCTGAATGTATAAAGAGAAGAGGCCTGCGGATGTGTGTGCCCACCTTCTCATCTGGAAAGGCTGTGGCCGGGGAAGGTGCTGTGGGGGCTGGGTCCTGGAGGAGCTTTCCCCGCTCCCACAGCTGGGCTCTTCAGTGCTCTGCAGAGTCCTAAGTCTCCCTGAGAAGCCCCCTCTTGTCTTGCAAAGTAGGACATCAGCCCTTGGAATCTGCACTGTGATGGGCACTGTCCAAGCACCAAGAGGGGTTGCTCCATAGAATCCCCAAAGCCCTGCTCCGTGGGCCATTCCCACCTCAGTCCTGGTTCATGGGGATAAGCTGATTGCAAATGCCATCCTTCTGTACTATGGAAATGCACACTGTTCCGTAGATGAGTTGATGTCTAGCCCAACATGCCATAACGTTGAAGTACATTCTAAGTACTATAAAAGGGACCCAGGATGGGGAAATCTTGACAGCTGAAATATGCTCTGGTCCTGTTCTCCCAAGCAAAGGCTCCTTCATGGCTAGTCCCTCCTACACCAATTCGCACACATCATTCACACCTCCACCTCCTCGTGTTTGCACACAGCTGGTGCAGAGCTGCCACTTGTGTCCATGGAGCAGATTAAACACACTCTGCCCTGACCTGCCTGTGATTATCCTCTAACTGGTTGGCAGTCCTCAAAGGAACAAACACAGTCCGCCCAGGCTCCCAGCAAACAGGATCCCAAGACTTATGACCAGGATCTCACAGCAGAGCGGAATTTGGCTCAAAAACCAGACCCTATCAACTCAGATACATCTGCCCCTAACCTGAAATTGAGGGTGAGCGGAACGTCAAGCCCAGAGCTCACACTCCAGAGAACTACATGGTTAGGTTGCAGGGTAGAAGAGGTTGCTGTCCTGTGACACATGGCATCTCTAATACACAGGACCCATTCTCTTCACATTGGAGTCACTGTTTTTATGTTCTCTTGCCTAGTGAATTGTAAGCTCTGCTACTTTTTTTTCCAGTAGAATTCAGGGTATTCATATTAATCTGTATCATTCATTCATTCATTCATTCATTTATTGATTTATAAATTTATTTTGAGACAGGATCCTGCTAAACTCCCCAGAGTATCTCTAAACTTGTGATCCTCCTACCTCAACTTCTTAGTTCTGGGATTACACACATGTGCCATCATGCCTGGCCTGACCATTTGTTTTTGAGACAGAGTCTCACTGTGCAGTTCAAGCTGGCCTTCAGTGCACTATGTAGCACAGGCTTGAAACTTGCAGCCATCTGCTTCCCCCAGCCTTCTGAATGCTGGGTCTACAGGTATACTTCACCACATCCACTAACTGTAAGCATCTTTTTAAAAATGTATTTAGTACAGGTTCTACAGGGTCTTACCATTCAGATTGGACTCTTAGTGATCCTCCTGTTCTCAGCCTCCCAAGCACATGGCACCACACCCAGTCTCAATTGCTACCTCAGTGTGCCCCAGGGGTGGGGCCAGCACTGCATGCTGGGAATCAAACCCTGGTCCCTGCGTCTGCCTAAGCAGGCACTTTAATCTGCTGAGCTATATGTCAGGGTCCCACCATGTGCCTCGCACCAAAGTACTGTTTCCCATAAGCTCTGCTTCAGAGGACAGAAAGTGATTATGTGGTCAAGCTTTTCTCAGCAATGGAGCAACACCACAGTGCAGCTGGGCTGCCCAGACTGAGAAGCAGCTTAACAACTGGCAAACCCATAGTCACTCTTCACATGGAACAGTGCTTGGCCTGCCTTCAGCATACTTTAAGCCAAGCTGTTTCCTGACCAATCAAAACATGGCATATTTAGATGTTGTTTAGGAACTCTATGCATCATAATCTACATTTATCCAGAAATTCTCACCAAATCTTAGCAATTTAGCAAAACCCTTTCTCAAAACAGAAAACTAAAACCTGAACTGGAGTTGTAACTCAGTGCTAAGGCCCTGGGTTCAACAAGAAGGAGCTCAAAGGAGTAGGAAAACTCTATAAACTTAAATGTGTGGCTACAGCCAGGAGGGAGGGCATATGACCCTGTCCTCAAACAATGTCGAATACATTCTGCAAACAAGAGGGGATCCACAGCTCCTGGAGGAACAGAAATTTCAAGATCAGAGTATTCAGCACCATGGCCAGAGCCAAAGAAATAAGTAAATCCTCTTTGTGAGAAAAGAAAGGGAATCTTTAGTAGGGGAAATATCTGTCCATCTTTGCCACTTTGATGGCCTTCAAGCCAATGCCCAAGCCAGCCAGAAAGGCAAAGGGTCAAGACGCCCAAGTCCGTGTTGCCACAGTTCCTTCTGTCTTCTGGTGTCATGGGCACCTGCTGAGCCTCCTGCAGGCCAGGTGTGAAATGAAGATGGCCTCCTTGCATCTCCATAGCACCCTGACAGAGGTGAAAGAAGGGAACCTGCACGCCCCTCCAGAAGCACGCGTGCATGAATGTGATGGTTTGCCCAGCAGAGGTGAGGACAGCCATTCCTGTTAATAATCTGTCCGTCTCATGGGACCTGCATTCCTAAGGCGGTATGTGAAGTTAAGCCACAGGTCAAATCTAATTTGCGCCTTAATTTTGGACTTGTAATGCATTGGGAAATTAAAAACTGACAACTGCAACAGTTGTCTGCCTTTCAAACAGTAATCCCAGGCTAAGCACTGTACCTAATTTCACTTAATCCTCACTGGTCTTTGCAAAACGTGTGTTATTGTCCCCATTTTCCAGGTTCACAAATAGAGATTTGGCCAGATTGAGTGATTCATTCTGGGTTGCACAACTACTAAGTGACAGTGCCAGGGCTTAAACTAAGATATATGGACTTCAACAGATCTGTGTGTGCTCAGGACTAAGGAAATCACCATAGAGAAACAATCTCCTCTGTACTGGAAGGAAAGTATGCTCAAATAAATACAAATACAGTCAAAGTTATGAACATCACACAGAAGTGCCTGTGCCATGCTGAAAGGTAGAGAGGCAGCAGAAGAGGGACAGTGTCAGGTTTTGTTCCTTGATTTGCACTTCAGTGTCACTTTGGGAACAACTATGTTGAAAAAAGAAATATCCTATGCCCACAATCAAGTTGTTTTCTTATTTCAGGTTTTCAGCAAAGGCAAAAATGAAATCCTTCAGCTAGGAATTCCAGTGTGAAACGAAACCCACAAGAGGAGAAGACCAGTTGCCTCTCTGACCTCTCCGAGTGGCACAGGTGAGATTAGAACACCTGCTGATGATTCTCATCCAGTGACCCGGACACATCTGCAAACCCCTGCCTCCTGGTGCCCTGCTGTTGACACATGGCAGGGCAGCCTCAGAGACAGAGTGTTCTGGGAAGGTCAGTGCTTATCGCTGCAGCCCAGGCTTTTGCCACAGGGCCCAGTAGTTACCTAATTATTAACTACAAACAATTTAGCAGTTAAACACCTAGCGTGGAGTGCCTTGGTGCTTTCTTTAAGAGCTCCTTCAAACTGTTTTTCTCCCCCATTTTAAAAAAATTTCCAGGTTTCCAAAGCAGATGCTTCTTCTGTGGAAAAGTCCAAGGGCTGTGGAGTCTAGCGGATGTCCCGCTTGCCTGTCCAGATCTGCATCCTGCTCCCCTGCAGCTGGCCCACGAGGCACCTTCAGGCTGGGCTCCGAACAACCACACCTTTTCTGATCCTGCCTGTGCAGATCGCCAGGCGTCTTCCACTCTGGACAGAGGCACTTATGAACGATGTTAATAATGTGAGATAGGGGCCAGGGAGATGGCTCAGTAGAACAAGCACTGGCCTGGCAAGCTCAAGGGCCTGAGTTCAATCCCCGGTTCCACCTCCAAACACAAACCAATAAATGACAGATCAGATTTCTACTGAGCCCGTGTTCTTTGCCTCACCCTACAACCTATACTTAGACAACTGGCTACACATTTGTGGCATGAGGTGAGCCTGGAAAACAAGACACATGCTAGCATACTCCCAGGTAATACATGTCAGCTCCAACATTTAAATTCTTCTTGAATGATTAAAAGGGGACCAAAAAAAAGTGAAATTTAGATACTGAATGGACAGTCAGTAAGCAAAATAGTGCCAAGACTATTTGTGGGAACTGTGTGGTCTGTTTCTTGAGCTGGGTATTTGTGAATGAATTCCTAAGTTTCATTAACTTGATGCTCCTGTGAAAAAACAATGTCTATAAAATTTACATTGCAGGTAACTCCTGGGGCTGGTACCACCCTTTTTCTCATTGTCCAGCCCAACAGCACATACCTATTTTGTCCAGAGGATGAGAGAAAAATATATTCTACCAAAATACTTATTTGACTTCTATGTGGTCACCATCAATGAAAGAGACTGCCAGTTTAAAAAAAAAAAAATAGTCTGACACACAAGTGGCCTTATGGCACTAATGCTCCAAGAGTTGGTAGGTATTTATATGAAAGTCTCTGTGTTCCTGACTGGGGGCTGCCCCTTCTAGATGGTGGTAAGCTGGAGCTGCTGCAGCTAACTCACGACGCTAAGGTGATAAGCATGAGCATGACAGCTAAAGAGGCAGAGAAAGCGGCAGGAACCTGGGTCCGGGACAACCCCACTGTCGTCTTCACCTCCCAAGATTTCTCCATATGTTGTCATCAACCACACTCCCCAAGGTGCTGTTGCTATGGTTCTTGTTGCATGAAGCCAAAGGCAAAAGCAATCCATGCAGTCTTACACACAGCTCCTGTTTCTCAACCTCAAATTAATCTCCCTTACATTTAGATGAAAGTGAAGTAGCCACATTACCCTAATTTTGAGTCTAATGTTAAGGCTCCTCAGTAGCCTGTCATACTCCTTATCATCAAAGAGAGATAGATAAATACTGCCTGGAATTATGTGGGAATAAAATGAGTATATATATATATATATATATATATATAATTTATATATAACATATATAACTTATTTATTATTTATTTACAAGAATAGTGACCTCAAGATAAAATCCACCTATACACACAAAGGAATTAAACCTTCTAGATTGGCAAATATTGAGGCTGCAATACCAAGCATCAGCAAGTTCAGGTGAATGAATTGGTGCAGCTATTCTGGAGACTGGTGGTGAGAGTGCTGCCAGTGCTGATGAACGTAACGTGTTGCGCAGACTTGAGTGCGGCACTAAGATACTTAGCAGGATGCTTACTCCACACTGCTTTTCCTTTTCTTCCTCACCCCCTCAAATATTGGAGGTGGAACCCAGGGCCTAAGCTGCATCCTAAGCTACATCTTCAGCCTGGTTTTATTATTTTTTAGACAGGCTCTTGCTAAGTTGCTACGTTGGCTAGGTTAGGCTTCACCTTGTGACTCTCCCGCCTCAGCCTTCGAGGTACTGGGATTACAGGTGTGTGCCTCCATACCCGGCAATGCAGCACTGTTTTCTAACAGAATGTAGAGGCCTGCTAAGTGTTCATCAGTAGGGGGCTAGACAGAGGCATCATGGTGCCGTGCAGAAGTGTTAAGACAAATGGAAGTATGACCCAGATTTATATACTTTTTTTTTTTTTGCAGAACCAGGGATTAAACTCAGGCCCTTGTGCTTGCCAAGCAAGTGCTTATTTTACTGAGCCATCTCTCCCAGCTCTACATACTGATACAGACAGACCTACTGGTGTTTGGGGGCAGCTCCCGACAGCCAAATGGTAGAACTGCAGCCATTCTGCAAGGTGGTTGGTGCTCCACCCATCCACGTTAGGAGAATTTATAATATGGAAATGGGCGACAAAAGCTATAGATCATTCCCTTACTCCCCCACCAAGCTGGTTGTTAAATATTTACCAGCAAGTCACATGAACAGATTTCAAAAAACAGTGTTTATTTTAAAGGCAAGTTTGAGAGGAGGAAATGTTTTGCTATTTAATTAGTCTAGAGTTTCAGTTGTGCAAGATGAATTGGAGAAGTCTATGCAGCACAGCACACAGTCAACAGTACTGTATTGTGCACTTAAAAATTTAAGAGTATATCTCACATAAAGGGTGCTCAGTGCACACGCACGCACGCACACGCACGTAAAAAATAAAGCTATGTAAGGAAACTTTTGGAAATGATGAGATGTCCTTTGTCTGGATTTTGGTGATGTTCCACAGGTGTGGATGTGTCTGGTCTCACCCAATTATACAAAGAATCATCAAAATATATGGTCAATGTTTAAATTTTTTAAAAAATTATTCCAATAAAAGACATTGTCATTAGTTACCATCAAGATATGCCCCCTCGCTTTCTGAAGCAGTTATGAATGTGTTGTGAATGCTGCTGCTAAGCACCACCAGAAGGAACGAGCCTGCAGAGGAGCCCTCTGCTTCATTTACCACATCTGGCTTGTGTGGCTCCTGGCTCTGTTCTGAAGTCAAAATGACCACGAAGCCTAAACATTTTGCGTTGATTCACAAGGCAGCTGCGACAGACTTTGAGAGAAGCTTGAGAAGTGGCCAGAATAATGGGATAAATGTGTTCAGAGGAAGGAGTATTGGGAGGGAGTAGAGATTGATGACACTATCTTTTACTGTAATAAATTTTTAAAATATATATTAAATTATATGCTTTTCAATTACCAAATGTACTTTTCAATTATACCTTGTATAGACTGAATATGTGCAATTTCTTACATGTAAATTATACCTCAATAAAGCTGTATTTTAGAAGGCAAGTTGTAGAAAGACCTAGCATAATAGCCTTTACCTGAAGTTTTTAAAACATATAAAGAAATATTATAATGTTTATCTCTGGAGAAGGGACAGTGTAATAATAGGTATGGTGAAAGGAACAGGGCTTCTTGATGTGTTTTACCATTTATGTTCTCTCTATTTTATTTTTAAATATTTGAAGTGTTGACACTGGTTAATTCTGGCTGAAAAATACAAAATTTTCTTACTCTTTGCTTTCATCTATCATTTAAATTTCAAAACCCTTGCAAAAAATGGAGAGTCAAAATTTGTTCATTGTATTTCATCAACCATTTATAGGAATGTAGAACAGTACAGCGACTGTGCAAAGCAGCATGGAGTTCTCCAAAATGTAAACAGAATCATCCTGTGACCCAGCAATCTACTCCAGATGTGTGCCCATGAGGACCAAGAACATATGTGTGAACTAAAACTTGTACACAAATGTTTACAGTAGTAAAACTTATAGTAAAAAATAGAAACAACCCAAATGTCCAACTGGGAAATGGATAACTAAGCTGTAGTTCACACCCACAGCCTGGCTGGAATGAAAAGGGAAATGGGTATGATGAGATTATGGAAAAACTGGAATCCTGGTGTCTTACTGGCAGGAATGTAAAGTGGTACAGTCACTTTGGAAAATAGTTTGTCAGTTCCTCGAAAAGTTAAACATAAATCATATGACCGTATGACCCAGAAATTCCTCTCCTCAGTATAACCCAAGGGAAATGAAAATACACATCCTAAAAAAATTTTAATGGACACGAATATTTATAGCAGTGTCATCCACCATCACCACGCCATAGATGTATTAGCCTGTGAAGAGAGAAACAACGTATGGTATGTCCAGACAGTGGAGTATCATTCAGTCATCAAAAGAATTGAAGGACTGGTACATGTTAGATGAATAGATCTTGAAGATGTTATGCTAAACACAAGCCAGTCACAATAGATATGTTTTATGCTTCCACATTTAATGACTCTGTTTATATGAAATGCCCAGAATAGACAAAGCCATACAGCCAAAAGCCATACAATCAAAGCACCCTGGTTATCTGCCTCCAGATCACACAGGACGATTTGCAAATGATGAAACTCAACACTTCAATGCAGGGTCTGAGAGAAAAGGATGTAGCAACTGACTACTTAGTATAGAGGGTTTTTAAAAAATCATTATTTATTTATTTGGTACAGGGTCTCCTATGTAGTTTGGACTTGTAATCATCCCCCTGTCTTAGCCTCCCCAGTGCTGGGATTACAGGTATGCACCACCACACCAGGGGGCCAGCACAGTATATGGTCCTGAGGATCAACCCCCCATCCTTGTATTTGCCAGGCAGATGCTTAGACCCCTGAGCTATCTCCCCAGCTCCCTTAGTATAGAGTTTTAAACAGAGTTTCCTGTTCTGGAATTCAATAGCTGTGGTAGTTAAACAACATTGAGAATGTGTGAATGTACTGACATGTAGTGAATTTCACTTGTAAAAACGGCTATTTGGGGCTGGCGAGATGGCTCAGTGGTCTAAAGCACCTACTTGGAACAAGCATGGAGAAGTACAG
>NDGM011062848.1:0-10128 GCA_002564305.1 Octomys mimax
TTTGCTAAGTTTGTTCTAAGTAGGTGCTTTAGACCACTGAGCCATCTCACCAGCCCCAAGACTTCACATGTTAAAAGAATTACGTAGTAGTTTTGTAATCAACATACACGAGCATTATACTTTAAACAGTGTAGATGTAAAAGTCAAATGTGAAAAATAAGTAAAAGTATATGAATGGATACATTAATTTGATAACACTTTTAAAAAGCAAATATAATCATCATCATCTCTGGTTTTGTGTACAATTTTCTTCTGGATTTTATATTTTTCCATATAATATTTGCTGTAAGTTTTTATCTTCATTTTCCTTTATTTCTAGACATACAGATGTTAATTCTTTAATGAATTGCAACATATTTTCTTCAAAAATGTAAATGTTACAATCAATAACTATTTCTCTTAAAAAGCTTATGTATTGGATAATTAAAGTCCTTTCAAATGGAGATTATTAGGGCCAGGGAGATGACTCAGTAGACTAAGCACTTGCCTGGCAAGTGTGAGAGCCTGAGTTCAATCCCCAGTTCTGCCAAAAAAAGAAAAGAAAAAAATCAAATGGAGATTATCTGCTTAGGCTTCTTCTCTCTCTCTTTTTTTTAACCAAAACAAACTTCCTGGCATTTACAAGGTAACGGTTTACATTGAGCTGATGGGAATTTATTTCTGGTTTTCATCTTTACTCCTTAGTAACTGTCATGAAAAAATAAATTATATTGAATATATCTTTGACTTTGATATGATTTCCAGAAATGTAGTACTGTAAAAGAGTTTTAAGATTATTATTAAGAATTCAATCCGGACATTATAGCTTTACTTTTAACCAATTAATTAAACAGCACTTGACATTTTTATAAAGTCAGTTTCCTCATGGCATAATGACAGTTATACTAAATTTTCTTTATGCATCTTTCCACTTAGTCTTCAGCCACTATAAATATCAGGCCAACTCTGACTGTGGGCCATCTTCAGAGAGATTTGTCTGTAGTCACAACAACTGGCCACTGTGTGGAAGAAGGTAAGGACTGTGGCGAGCACTATGGGACTGCTTAACTTCCTGCTGCATACAGAATCTAAATGACAGAGATTCCGGAAGAACTTGTTGCAAGAGGAACAGAAACTTGTACCACGAAGCAATGGCAAGGCACTCACACTGGTATCCCCATGCCAAAGTGAATCTTCCAGACCATAGGAGAATCTTCTAGATATCCCAACTCAATGTGTCAAATCAATTTATGTAAATTGAGCTCTAGGACATCTTAGGTCAGCCTGTGAAATCTAAAGTAAGTTTTCTTACAGTACCATTTAACCGCTGTCCCCTTCTATCCCATCAGTCTTACATGAAGGTCACATCAGTGTCATTCACACAGACATTCACAGAATGAGTGAATTTTTTTATGCTACTAAAAAGAAGAGTGTATTTTTATGGAAGTAAGAGACCTGCTATCCAAACTGTACTATCTAAGTAAAATGTAGACAAAACAATTAAAATTCAACCCTAGAATAACATACCAATTCTATGAAATATCAGTTCAATCGAGAAAAAAATTATGAACTGATAGATGATGGGTTAATACTTGAATACACTATACAGTTTGAGGCTATAGTGTTTAATGAAGTACGTGAGAGAGATTTATTAACAAATAATTGTGATGTAATTTGAAAAGTTCTACTGTAAATACATGAAGGGCAAGTATACTTAAATTTTTTTAGTGGTGGCGAGATAGCTCACCAGACTAAGCTCCTGCTTAAGTAAGCACAGGGACTGGGGCTCTATCCTCAGTACCACATGCCGCACGGGCCCCACCCAAGGCTCTCTAAGCTGGCCACCAAGACTGGGCACAGTGGTGCATGCCTGTAATCCCAGCCCTGGGGAGGCTGAAAACAAGAGGATCACTACAAGTTTGAGCTATGTAGTGAGACCCTCTACCACTAAAAAAAAAAATTGAAAAGGGAAAATTTTAAATGAAAGGAGATATAACATTAAAATACAAAAGCAATTTACTAGTTTTTTTGAAAGACTTGTTCTTACATTCAAAACTTTATGGTGGAACAATTGTATTTGAATAGACATTTTTGCTCTGGCTTCAGAGGATAATAAAGAACAGATTCTACAAATTCATGCTAGAAATGTAAATACATGACATTGTGATAAAATGGCAATCCCCACAAATGTTAACTGAATTTTTTCATTCCTTTATTATGGATCATCCAGTTATAGCTGTTTCGTGGGAAATGCAAGTCAGTTTCAACTTTTTAAAGAAAAGCAAAATAATTTTAACCTATGAATATTTGTACTTTGTCTTAATATAGTAAAAAGAACATACTTTGAAGGAATCATGTTTAGTGAAAAAATGGTAGCCTGTCTTTCTAAAATGGAATGCTTGTGTTCCCCAGGAGCCCCCCAGCCACACACTATGGAAAGATGCACGTGAGTGGTATTTATTATACTTGAAAAAGCAATATATCACAGGAACTCCTACCAAGGTGTGTTGACAGCTCTGCCAAGAATCTGAATTATTATGCAGTAACTTAAATAACTTTGAAAAATTTAGATAATATTAGAGTCTCAAATTATAGGATTTGTGAAAAGGAACTTAGATATCTTTCAATTGATAACCATTTGTGTGAAAACAATTTCTTCCTCCACTTTCTCACCCTGAAATCTACAATGCATAGTTGATGGACAGGACTCATTCAGTTATATTATATTATATTATATTATATTATATTATATTAATTATATCATATTATACATGTTCCAGTCTTCTTGGTGGAAGAGCTAACATGCAAGACTTCCCGGGCATGTTTTGGTTTTCTAGCTTTGCAGAAAGAAAACAGTGTGCAGTGGAGTGAGCCCGTCCTCATCCTCTGCCAAGAGCAGGTCTTCTCCGGCAGGAGTGGGGCCCAGTGACTCTTATTCATGATGTGTTTTACTTATGGGAAGAGCAGAAGGCCATTTCACCTACCTCCTCACAGGCGGTCCTGAAATCCATGTGCTATGGCACCTCAGAAGATGTGGCCTGAAAAGACAGAAATGGGAACAATTTAGCAAACACCCGGGTTAACAGAGGACACCTACATGTAGGAAATTGCGAGGCAGCCGCGATATGGAAACTGTGTTCACAGCCACCTATGGAGAACAGGACACAGCAAAAGGAGGGAGGTGATGTGAAGTATGCACATGCTGTGGATGGCGACAGTGGCAGTGGAGTAAACGCGCCTTTCCACACTCCTGTCCGGGCATCCAGCCCTGCACACAGCTTCTGCAGCACAAGCGACCTCTTCTCCCAGGTGTCTGCTCCCTCCTACTACTTATTTTGAAATCTGAGTTTGCAAAAGGGAAAAAGCTCCAGCAAGTGTAATTAAAAGTTGCCTTTCATCTGGTTATCTCTTGAAAAAGGGTTGACTAATCTTTCTCTTTTTAATTAAAAACATGCACGCATGAATAATTCTCCCTGGAACTCAAAAATTTTATTCACACTACTATGATGCGGAGACTCAAGCTATTTATCAGAGGATGTAATATTATGATAAATCAATGTATGAAATAGCCAATACAGATATTCACTTAGGGAACACTGTAATACCTAAATGATGGATATGGATTTAATCATAGAATGGTTTTTTCTTTTTAAATTCATTTAGAGAGCTTTGTTTCACTTTAGGATAAACATACCAAAAGTAAAAGTTGTCACATAAATTGATACTCCTATACTACAGAATAGTATGCACAGCCAAAATATAATGTCTAGCTAAATGAGACTTCACAGTAAGCTATGTGATTAGTTTCAAAATAGAACCCTGTACCCCTCAAAAGCAGTGCTTCTCTCAGCCTTGGAAATGGTGAACCGTTCCATCCCTCTCTGCCACTTATTTGTTATATGAGACCAAAAAATGCTTGATCAGGAAAGTGTGGTAAAATAGAGTGGGAAGTGTCACCCAAGCTGTCACTGCACGGATGGATTATTACTGCTGGCTCTGAAGAAAAAGAGATTGGCCATTTTCAGTAGTAACGAACGTGTCATATAGTAATATATTAAATATTTTCCCTGAATAGGCCTGGTGGATTGTGAAACCAGTTTTATTTTACTTAGATTAATATGGTTATTCCTTTAATCCAGAAGTAGGAAATTTTCTGCATTTATTAATTATATGAATATAAGAGAGTTCTAAAATGAAATTCCTGCTTCAAGTAATTGACCACAGAAACGGATGTGAAGATAGTAACCAATTACCTAAACTCAGCCTCATATTTAATCTCACATGCTATATTTAAACTTAGTGTATACATTTTTAAAGATGTGATTAATTTTTAATAGTATGACCCATACTATTAATTTTTAATAGTATGGAATAGTGGTTTTATCTATGACAATATCATTTTAGCACATTCTGTTTTAAAAGATTAATCTTGCTTTCTGCTTTGTCAAAACACTATTAACATCAGTATTTATTCAGAAAAAGATTATTATGGGATGCAAAACATTTACTTACTAGGTACAAAAATACATTTTATAGTCGCAATAACACACTAATATTTTCAAGGTTAAGAACAGTAAAGTACATGTGAGCATTTAAATTTGTTTACTTTTTCTCCTACAATGTTTATTTAGTCATTTACTTATTTATTTATATCATTTTTAGGGAAGGGTCTACATGGTGATCAGAGTCTCACTACTAGATCAGACTCATAGTGATCCACCTGTTTACAGCCTCCCAAGAGCTGGGATTAGAGGCGAGCACCACCACACCCAGTCTGGGATTAGACAAATTCTGGGATTAGAGGCGAGCACCACCACACCCAGTCTCAATCGCCTTCTCAACGCGCCCCACAGGTGGGGCCGTCACGGCAGGCCTGAGGATCAAACCCCTGGCGCCTGCGCCTGCTTACAGGGGCTTTAATCTGCTGAGATAGTCTTGTTTTTCTTAATACTCACATCATTATATGGCATATAGTTGCAGTTAAAGGCATCCTATGGACATACTGCCACTGGGAAAGACCTAACTTTATTCATTTTGTCTTGTTTTCCACGAGTGGCTTTTCCCGTCCCTGGATCCCAGCAATGCACCCTGCAGGGTTTGGCCCTTGTTTCCTTAGGGGGTCTCGTGGCTGTGACCACTTCTTCAACTTTACTTGTCTTTAAAGAAATTTCTGTTCACAATAACTGCTCAAGAGTTTCATTTTCTTTCAGTGGGTTTACCCTAATTTGTTTTCCCCATAATGAGACCACAGTTATAGATTAGGGGGAGAAAAACATGAAGAAAAAGTACCATTTTTCTCCCACGCAACTGAGGACACACACTGTTCATGCAGCATTCCTAACTTAGAGGCAGGACAGAGGGAGTGTTTGTCAGATTTCTCTGACATTGCATCCATGTTAAACTAAACATGGGCGCTCAGTGACGCCTCACTTCCAATACACAAATCCATGTACTATTCCGACCTCCCCTTGCTTACTTGTAAATGCCACATTGAATGAGAAGAAACTTAATTCCTGGTTGCTTCACTTAGGAATCTCAGCTGCATAATTCTTCGACGTGAGAAAAGCTGCATGAGCATCACCTGCTCACACGCACACGGTAATCAGCCCTCGCACCTGCAGTAGCTTATTTTGCCTCTTCAGTCCTGCAGCCTGCACACGGTACCACAGTTTTTATGTGAGGCTGGAGAAGTGGCTCAGCAGTGCAACACTCGCCTAATATGAGCAGGGCCCTGAGTCTGGAGTTGTCATAGCTGTGTTTAGATGTCCCCCCAAAACCATGTGTGGTTGTAGATGGCCCTTTTCCAGAAGTGGCTGGATCTAGTGTTCGTGACGCTGGATTGTGTATGATCATGAATTAGTTCACTAATAGTTTAGGCAAAATTCTAGGAAATCGGAAGACCCACCCTGGGTGTGAGTGCTACCCACCCTTAGGGACAGAGGGAGGGCTGCCACGGCGCCTGCTGCTTGCTGCCTCCCCCTTTGCCGCTCTGCTGGCCTGCTGCTTTTTCCCACCATGGACTATTTCCCCTCTGTGCTGCCCCTGCTCCTTGTAGCCTCCCAACCATGAACTGAAATCTGTGCAAACTGTGAGCTACTTAAGCCTTGATCCCTTAATGTGTAGCTGTTGGATATTTTGCCTCAACACTGAGAAAAGTAATTAATCTTATTTATAAGTTACACTATAAAAATTGGGACAGGGAGATAGCTCCATGGTCTAAGCAACTACCTGTCATGCACAAGGACCCTGGATCGATATCCAGGACCATATGCCACGCTGGCGCCCTGCTGGCCAATGCAACCAGGAGTGGTGGCACATGCCTGTAACTCAGCACTGGGGAGGCTTAGTCAGGAGGATTCCTAGGAGTCTAAGCTGTGTGGCAAGACCCTGTACCAAATTAATTTAAGAATTGCAAGTTATACTATAAAAATAGTAGGAAAATAATTTATTTTAGCTGATTGACAACATAATTTAGTGAATAAATATCTTGAAGTTTGAAATTTATTTTGTTCTCATAAAATAAATGCAACTCTTTTCCCCCCTGAGAGAATATTCTGTTTTATGTAATTTTTTTTCTCCACTTCACATTTGAAGTTGTTAGGAGCTTCTCCCTTACATAATTGGTCCAAAATAAAATATGCCATAACACATACACAATTTCCCTGTGTTTTCATATTTTTATCCAGTGTTAAAGAAAAAACTTAATGATTTCTTATTTAGCATCCTCCGTCATACATTATAAATCCCTTATAAATAATGTTTTGATTTCAGATGAATTTTAGAAATTTTTTTTTACCTAGATCTGTGCAGTATACTAATAGTGTATTAATTGGGATTGGATTGAATTTGTATAACAGTTTTGGGAGTATGGACATTTTCACAATGTTGGTTCTTTCTATCCAGGAGCAAGGAATATCTTTTCATTTTCTAAAATCCTCTTCGATCTCTTTTCTTAGAGAACTGTAATTTTCACCGTACAAATCTTTTACTTCCTTTGTCATACTGATTCCTAAGTATTTCATTTTTGATGCTATTTTAAAGATGTGGTTTTCCTAATTTCTCTCCCTGTGTATTTGTTGTTTGCACGCAGAAATACTATTGATTTTTGAGTGTTAACTTTGTATCCTGCTGCACTACTGAACTTGGTGATTAAATCTACAAGTCTCTTGGTGGAGATTTTGGGGTCTTCTATATAGAGTATCATGTCTTCTGCATATAATGATATTTTCACTTCTTCCTTTCTAATCATTATTCCTTTTATTTCTCTCTCTTGTCTAATTGCTCCGGCCAACATATCTAGAACTGTATTGAATATGAATAGTGACAGTGAACATTCTTGTCTTGTTCCTGATTTTAAAATGAAGGCTTTCAGTTTTTGTCCATTTAGTATGATGTTGGCTATTGGTTTCTCATAGATTTATCAGGTTCAGGTGTAGACCATTTATTTCAAATTTCTTTTCTTTTTTCATATTTAGTACAGAGGATTTCAAATTTCTGTAGGGTTCTTTTTTATCATAAAGGAGTGTTGGATTTTTGTGAAAAAAAATTTTCTGCATCTACTGAGATAATGATGTGGGATTTTTTTTTGTCTTTGTTTCTGTTGATATGGTGTGCTACACTTAAGGATTATCATATACTGAAAAATCTGCATTCCTGGGATGACTTCCACATGGTCATGACATTTAATCTTCTTGATAACTAAACAGAGATCCAGAATATCAAAAACAATCCTGAGCCACAACGGAAAGGTAAGAGGCATTACAATCACTGATCTGAAAGTATACTACAAAGCTACTGAGATAAAATTAGCATGGTACTGGCATAAGGACAGACCGGAATACATACCCAGATATTCCCCTCCTGGGTATTTTTCCAGAAGAATTCAAAAAGTCACATCACAATGATTTATGTACACCAATGTTTATACCAGAAAAATTTTTCAGAGCTAAATCTTGGAGTCAACACAAATGCCCATCAACTGGGCAATGGATAAAAAACAAGTGGAGATTTTATATAATGGATTTTATATAGTGGAGTACTATTCAGCTATAAAAAGGCGAACTCAAGACTTTTATAGATAAATGGACACAACTAGAAGCCATACTCATACGTGAAGTAAATCAGACCCACATGTGCAAACATTGTACTGCCTCTTTGGCATAAGAACTTGAAAGCAAAAATAAAATCTAAAAGGATACAACAGACACTGTGAAAAGGGAATCATCCCATTTGGAGGAAAAGAATTACTGAGACAAGGAGAAGGACAGGAAAGTGAGTGAGGGAAAGAGTTAGAGCTATGTTATATCTAGCAGCATGGTTTGGATAGTTGCCCTTTGGATTTCTGCTGATCTGTGGAAAGGAGCAGTGAATCTTAATATTACTTTTGTTTTCAATTTTTTCCCACTTCTTAATTTCTTATAACAATCTTTCTTTTTTCTTTCTTTCAATTTTGGATGCATATATCTGGTAACCTGAACAACTAATTTGAAGACAACACTATGCAATACAACGTATACTGTCAAATGTGTCTTATTTTGTTTAATGAAATTCTGTACCATTTGTAATTTTTTTTTCTGTTTTAATACTATCTTCCATTCTTTTAAAAAACAAAAAAGTAACTTTTAAAAAACTTATTAGAAAATTTTATCATTGAAAATACGGAAATGTGGCTCAGCAGTCTAAGTGCGTGCCTGGCAAGTGCAAGGAGCCAGGTTCGATCCCTAATACCACACCCATTGCTGGCCATGGCACCCCAGTGTGCTCTGCAGACCACTGAAATTAGGCATGGTGATGCACGCCTATAATACTGACCTTGGGGAGGCTGAACCAGGAAGATCACTACAAGTCTGAGCTACTTACCAAGACCATGCGCTAAATAGATAAATATATAAAAAATTTAAAGCAATATGGAAATGAGAATAGTCATGCATAAGTAGCATTGCTGAATAACATAATAAAATTACCATTAATGTTTACAAAATCATAGCCCGGTATAGAATGCAGTGCACAAATGTGCCCTCCTGCATCCTTGATGTACTTAGTATACCTGTGGCTATTTCAGGGATTATACCACAGAGAAGCCAGGTAGCCTCAGGAAGCATGTTCTCCTACTGTTATATAGTGATCAAGCAATCTGAGCTAACAGCCTGGATTCTGATCAAGAAAAGTGAGCTTGAAGTTGGTCATTTCCTGGGTGCAGAGTGTTCCAAGTTTCTGGTGTGGATCTTTTGCCTTAGGCTTTGTCCAAAGGTCCTTTCCCTGAAGATTAAATCTGGCACCAGAAATCAACATGACTTATTGTCATCAGTTGTATTAGGAAGAAATACATCACTATTGATTCACTTACATCTTTGCAACCAAAATCTGGAAAGTGAAATTTGTCAAATATAGTGAAATTCATGCATAGCAAATTCAAAATCATATCAATCTTTCTTGTCAAATGTTTAATTTATCAAGCAGCTGATAAAGATTATATATGTATATAGTGACACATCAGAAAACACTTGAAAAGTGAATCAGTAGTTATGTAAAGCATAATAGAAAGTATTGATTCAATATTCAGTTGAGGGCTGGCCAAATAGTTCAGCAGACTAAAGCACGTGCTTATGCAGGTGCAGGGACTGGGGTTCGATCCCCAGCATGCCTTGACCGCCCTGTCCCTGAGTGTGCTGAGACAGTGATTGAGACTGGGTGTGATGGTGCCCACCTATAATCCCAGGGTTTGTGAGGCTCAGAGCAGGTGGATCACTACAAGTCTGATCTGTGTGGTGAGACCTTGTACAATCTATAATAAATACATAAAAAGAAAAAAATAAGTAGAATGAAAATGGATATTCAAATAGGAAGAAAATATAGAAACAAAATAATTTGATTAAAAGTATTTACATACTTTTTATTTGCATTTCTCAAAGCATCAGTGATGCACAGCATTTTTTTTTATGCAATTACTTGCCTCTTGTATTTCTTCCTCTAAGATGCTCATTTTTGGATTGAGTTTTTAAATTTTGGAGCCCTAATTTTTTTTTGTTCTTTATATATTCTAGATAGAAGACTTTTTGTCTGAGTGATTATTATTTAAGATTTTTTCCAAATTTGTGGGTTGCCTTTTCACTCTGTTGGTAATTTCTCTCTCTCTTTCTTTCTTTCTTT